>PPME03000024.1:0-104618 GCA_003706695.3 Limtongella incommunis
CGGGCTCTTTGACGGGCTCTTTGACGGGCTCTTTGACGGGCTCTTTGACGGGCTCTTCGACGGGCTCTTTGACGGGCTCTTTCACTGGCTCCTTGACGGGCTCTTTCACTGGCTCCTTGACGGGCTCCTCCGTGGGCTCCTTGACGGGCTCCTTGACGGGCTCCTCCGTGGGCTCCTTGACGGGCTCCTCCGTGGGCTCCTTGACGGGCTCCCTCACGGGTTCTTCAACAGGCGCTTTCACAGACTCTTCAACGTGCCCATTCCCAGGCTCTTCAGCATCTGGCTTTATTGAATATTCAGCAGTGGAAGGCGTCTCATTTGGAGACTCGTCGAGAGAGCTCAATACGTCCCCGGATGGAATTTTGCCAACATGATTATCGAGTACAGAGGGTTCAACAGCCATTGAGTCATCAATAAAAGAGGCGTCCATGTCAGGCTCAGACACCTTCTTTTGGACAGGTAAAGTCTTGTGAGTTACGTCCATATCAGCATCAAACATAACAATGGATGGAGTTGCGGTTTGCGATCTCGTTTGCTCAATGCTCGGGCGAGCACTTGGATGTAAGTGGTCTCCTTCTTCCTCAAGGCCAAAGCTGTTTACAGTTTCCCATAACACATCTGCCACATTTCCGGACCCTTCAACGTCTCTGAGCTCATCCTTAAACAACTCAATATCTCGAAGCACCCTCAATTTTTCTCCATTATTATGCAGACGTACTTTTGTAAATTCTTCCAGCAACTTTCGCTTGTAAACATCAAACATTCTTGATGTCACGCTTATGTAGTCAACATGCGGAAGCATCACCCGCATGATTTTAGTCAAAACTTGAGTGTCCTTTACCAAAGATTTCATATAGGTATTGGGACCGTTTAATGGTAGAGACCAATCAATAGTAGGTATAGATTCTGCGTATTTGGTGGACTTGACAGACATGAGATTGACAAACTTTTCCAGAATTTGGGAACGATGCTCTTTAAGATCTTTTTGTGCGTTGTCTAACGGCAAGAGAGCAGCTGCTGAATGTCGACGGATTGCTTCCTTGAGATAAGGAATCAAAATAATAACAAGGTTGAGACTTTCTGAAGCAAGAGCAAGATGTTTGGCGGTAATATGTTTGAGGCCAGCTGTCCTTGTTGCACCAGCATGTAGAATCATGTCTCGAGTAAGGCTGTTAAAAGTGCTGATAAGTTCCACCACCTTTCCAATCAGATCATTCGCGAGATGAGGAAATGTAAAAAGAAATATCATGTATTTCTCCACAAGGGTAATTGTTGTAATGGCAGAGGAGCTAATCCTTATTGACTCACCATTGATTTTTACGCCCTTTGTTGGCACGTCAGGTGTCTGTGCTTCACTAGGGGATGTCTCCGTATTAACCGTCAATCTAGCTATCCAGTCTTCCGGATCTTTCTCCAAGGATTCCGCTATTCGATTTACAATTGCTTGGAAATCCCGGGAGATCTCTGGCTCTTTCCAGGTGTCTGCCTCAATGAATTGTGTCAGTTCTGACATACTTGCACTATGCATACTGCTCATGTAGTCTCTGATTTGCTGTGAAATCTCCTTGTTGAGGTCAAAAGAAGTTTCTCCACAAATAGCTTCACATTCATTCAAAAACACATAACTGTAGAGATAGAAACTCAAGAAGCGACGTTCGGTTAATCGGGTATTTTGTTGACGACGTACAGCAAAAATTCGCGACATTCTCTTTTGTGCCATGTTGACAATGTCGGCCAAAAGTGCCGTCATATCTATAACTCCTTGCGGAAAAGACGAAGTAATGTCGAGAACTAGCTTTTGCTGTGTGGAAAATCGCCTAAATAGTTCAGATAATGAACAGACCATATCGCGAACCATTTCTTCATTTTTCTCAGGAGACATTGTTCGTATGCGATTACCAATGGCTCTTGTCTTGTCCAGTTTAGGGTCCACCGCTTTGCCAAAACCAAACGACGAAGATGTGGAGGTTGCTACTGATCCAACCGACTCATCATCGGAAGCTTGTAAATGCATTCGAACCAGAGACCGTGCCTCTGCCTCTATCTGTGTCTGATATAATAGAAATGCAGATTGGATGATAGCACAGCGGTCAAGCCCTGCCACGACAGTGGTCAGTTGTTTTCTAAACTCGTCGGTGATCTCTAGATATGATCTGTTGTACTCTTCAGGTCCCTTTCTCAGCTTTGCCAGAGGCTTTTGAAGACGGCTTACAGTGTCAGAATGAGGGACATTCTCATAATGATGCCTAATGTCGCTGAGCAGGAGGCTCGCGAAAGCTGACTTGAAGGATTCACCAGTTTTCAGTCGTAGATTGACGAGCAACGCACGAAGTGGTTCTAATCCAGTGACGGTGCGGAGATCGACAAGCGGGTGTACATAGGAGTCGGTCCACGATTTGACCAACTCGAAAGCCTTGGTAGGAACCGAACCCGCCGGGTTGCCAGCGATGAGCGATTCGGTTGCATCAATCAAGTCCAGACACTCTTGAGAATTGCTTTGCTGCAATGCTAAATCAGCCTCATCAGCTTTTTTTAAAACCATGTCGACTTGCGATAGTGACTGCTGTAATACTAAGGCTCTGCTCAAGCGAGCTTCAAGCTGTAGCTCATCAATCGTGGATTGCGCGTAGTTGAGATCTGCAGACTTGAGTTCCTGTTGTAGGTGGTTGATATCACCAACACAGGTGGTGGCATTTTGAGAAATCTCCTTCATGTCGGAAAGTGCAAGGAAAAACGACTCCGAGGCCTGCGATATTTCTTTGATGAGATTCACTTCAACTATATCGGTGTACCAAGAGAGCTTCTCTTGCAGGAGAGACGAGTGCGCCAAAAGATTCGACGATTCCGAGTCCTCAGACTGTTGTAGAATAGATTTCGACTCAGAAACAACGTCAAAAATGCGGGGGTTGTCAAGCTGGAAGTTTGTATCGAAAAACACCTCAGGAATTGAATCCAGGGATTCTACTTCTGTCACCTCAGGAGTGTTGCCTGTGCTCTCGTCGGCTGACCCAGCGCCCTTCCAATTGGAATCATAGAAGGAATCATGTGCCTCGGACAGCTTTGCCAAGTATGTAGCAAACTGGGCTCTGTCGACCTTTTTGATGGGGGCCAAGCGAACCTGAGGAATGTCCTTCTGAGTGGGTGTGCGAAACCAGTGTGAAGGAGCAGTTTGATTGTCTGTTTCCAACAACGATGCAATGGAGTTCGGTCCCAGCGTTCCGGACGAAGATGGGATTTTGTTCAAACCGATGGGAAGCGGCGATAATGTTGTTCCGAGGGCAGAGGATGTTGTTGTGAAACTTGATTCGATAGATGACGAACGTCGTGGAGAGATATCAGAAAGCTGCGGTGGAGCGGCAGCGGAGCCGTGTCCACCAGAAAGCGCTGATGTCCGTAACGATGGTGTCGTTTGAGACGACATCCCCTCCGTTCACGCTTATTGATTTGACTTTGGTTACACCGGTTGAGTTGTCTCTGTCGGATGTCCACAAGAGGTGATGTTGAGTCAAAACGATACTGGCACAATTCCTGCAGTGGACAGGCGTAGAGGAAAGTAGGGAAAGAGGAAAGTAGGGAAACGAGAGGAACAAAATGGCACTTTTCTAGTTTT
The DNA here is from genome assembly GCA_003706695.3 of Limtongella incommunis. Taxonomy (NCBI): domain Eukaryota; kingdom Fungi; phylum Ascomycota; class Dipodascomycetes; order Dipodascales; family Trichomonascaceae; genus Limtongella; species Limtongella incommunis. The sequence goes on from PPME03000024.1 coordinate 3,611, forward strand.
TTGCGGCTTACATATTTGGCGCCATTATAGCATTATGTAGACAATGGGTTGTTCCCGGGCAAAGCGATTTGTACAGTGGACTAGATCAAACGGCTAATTGCAAAGTGACGGAACCGACATTGCTAGCGCAAAATTCAGCTTTGAGCTTATTGGAAAGTCAACTTTATTTTGAATAAATACATTTGCTGTTACGCAATATACAGATATGTACAAGTATACAGGTTAATATGATGGTGTAAGCTTTATAAATATAATGTGCGAGCCGGCCATGTCATCATCTCCACTTGAGCATATGCTTTGCCAAGTCGGTGATACTCTGTCGGTTCTTCTCCTTACCGTTTGCCTCTAACAAGGACGTAGCCGATGTGGTGGCAGAGCCCGAGCTTGGCAAGGATTCACCCAGAATCACTTCTTTATTAGTTGCGGGCGGAGAATGCAGTGCCGGTGATGACGGCATGAGTCTATTTTTCACTGCCGCAGAAATGGCTTCGTCGCTGCTGCTATTCGACGGGGGGCTGTTGAGCATGTCGTGGACAGCGGCCGCCGAGGCTGTGGGAGCAGTTGTCTGGGAGACAATGGGTGTTCTTGCCAGCGGGGAGCCGGTAGGCGACGCTGCTGGCGACACATAGACGATGGAGTAGTCGTAGTTGGAGGCGTGTGCTTGTCTGCGCGAGCTGCTGGGGTTGAGCGCGTGGGCGACGGCCTTTCGCACCGCCGATTCCTGGGTGGTTTCGGTGGATGGGTTTTGGATCTGGACCGGCAGGGCCACCGGGCGCACCGCCGTCCGTCGCGGGCCGGCAGTGATCTGGAGGTGCCCGTCGTCCGAGTTGTCAGAGTCTGAGTCGGAGTCGTTGTCGAGTGAGCTTCTGCGGCTCGTCGGCGCGCTCTTTTCGTTGGCGTCGTCGTCGTCGTCGTCGTCGCCGTACTTGAGCGTGGTGGCGGGGATGGACGCAATGATGGAGCGGCAGCCGGGCGGGTGGTTGATAGCTACTTCGGTTTGCGAGCGCACATTCAAAAAGAGGCCGCCGCCGGACTCTTCCTCGTCCTCGGAGTCGTCGTCGTCGTCGTCGTCGAGGTCCTCCTCGTCGTCGTCGTCGTCGTCGAGGTCCTCCTCGTCGTCGGCCTCCTGGCGCTCTGGTTCCGACTCGTAGTCGACCGAGATGCACTGCTCGACGCGGTTGTTGAAGTGCACGACTCTGTGCTTGGGCGCGGCGCTGGAGTGCGAGTGCTGGCCCTGCGAGAGCAGGGAGACGACGGACGGCGGGGAGTGGTGGGCGGCCGGCGCGGAGTGCGCTGTGGGGGACGGGTCGCGGCGGGACTCGTTGTACTGCTTGTTGACGAGGGAGGAGATGTCCTCGACGGACTGGTCGTGCGGGCCGTGGCGGTACTTGTGGTGGCGGATAAAGTTGGAGGCATACTCGCCGCTGGACGGGGAGGTGCCAAAGCTGGAGTCGACGCCGCCGCCGACGGTTGGGTTGGACTCGGCCGCGGTGGCGAGCGAGGAGTCGAGCATGATTTGCGACATTGTGCGCTTTTTGAGGATGGGCTTGGCCGGGCAGGTGGCGGACGCGCTGGCGGCCGCGGAGGAGGGGGCGGCGGCGGCGGTGAGGTCGTCGTCCGAGTTTGAGCGCTGCGGGAGGTTGAGCTCGTTTTCGTGGTAGAGCGGGCCGTAGAGCCAGGTGGTGTCGTAGTCCTTGAGCCAGTTGAGCTTTTCGGGGCGCGCCGTCTTGAGGTTGTTTTTGGCCTTGGCCCACGAGCGCCACGACGCGTTTTCGAGGCGCGCCGAGTTGGTAACGTCGTGGCGGCGGTTGACAATGTAGCGCCAGGAGGCCGAGACGTCGGCCTCGTTCCAGTTGTGCGAGAAGTAGTCGACGAGCACCTCGGGCTTGCGGAAGACGGCCGAGTCGTCGGCGGCGATGAGCGGCGGCGAGTCGGTGATGGACGTCCGCACGGACGGGTCGGTCTGCGAGTCGTGCGAGGACGACGAGTACGCCGACGTCGGCGGCGAGTGCGGCGGCGAGTGCGGAGGAGTGTGCGCGCTGTCAGCGTCCTCAATGTGCTCGCCGGCGTCTTCAATGTGCGCGCTGACATTTTCAATGTGCTCGTCGCGCGCATTGTCGACGCCGCCGGCGCGCTGGAGGTGCGGGTAGTCGGCCATGGTGCCGACGAGCGAGTTCTTGAGCGCGGCCGCGTCGGGCAGGTCCTCGAGGACGCCCATCGAGCGCGTGCGCTTGAGCGCAAACGACTTCTGCTCAAACTCCGCGGACGAGACGACCTGCGCCTTGGAGTACGACTGGTCGGGGCGGAAGTCCATCGTGCCGGCGGCCTTTGCGCGCGGCAGCTTGCCGCCGGCGGCGTGCAGCATGGACTGCTTCGAGTTGACGGACGACGTGCGCTGCAGCGGTTTGTCAACGGGTTCAACTTGTTTGTGAACTTGCACAGGTGCGACGGGCTCGTGTGCAACGGGCTCGTGTGCAACAGACTCGTGTGCAACGGGCGGCGCGGTGCTCTTGTCTCGTTCAACCTGCACTCCGAGCGACAGGAGCGGAGTTGCTAATTTGCGGGACATGGCGAAGCGCTGGAACGGGGCAGCGGTTGCGAACGGGTGAACGGTAGCGAACGACGGTAGCAAACGGTAGCAAAGCTGGTGGTCTTGTGAAAGCTGTGGTTAGCCGGAGTGTTGTGAAAGGAGGTGGAATTTGTCGCTGGTGCAATTTTGTGGGGAATTTTCGCTGGGCCAGGCCAGGAGCTGGGCGGGGGTGTTTCGCGGGGAAGGACGACGGAGAGGGAGCGGGGCCGCGGAAGACGCTGCGAGCGGCAAAGATGTGGGCAGGAGAAGTAGAGCAGAGCGCTGGGCCAGGAGCAGAGCCAGCGGGTGTGAGGAGAGAGGAAAACGCACGCCGTCTGGTGGTGAGTTGCTGGCTCTGCCTGGCCCATGTCACGGGGAGCGGCACTGCGCAAGGCGTTTGGACGGTTGGCGAAGTTGGGCAGGAGCAACAGCCAGAGCGGTCACATGATTTCGGCGCGGTGTTGCTACGAACGCTCAGCAGCCGCTGTGTCGAAAGCTGCTGGCCGCTGCTCAGCTTCGCCAGCCAGCGCTGCGCTCAGCGGCCGCTGAGAGCTCGTAGCAACACCGCGCCGGCTCCGCGTCTCGCCAGAGACCCGCCTTCGACGGCTGGCGGCCGTAACTTTTCGGAAGCTTCGTCCCATGACAACCCCACGCAGCCAATCAGCAGCACGCACGCTCCGCTGACAAGCGCTCGCCGGCGCGGCCAGCGCTGCGCGCACTTTGCTGGAGCCAGCACCCGCTGGGCCACCCGCAGCGTCCGCACCTCCAGCAAACCGTCGCCAGAGCCCGCTCCCGACCCGCCATGCACGCCGGAAAAATTTCTTTCAACCCACCGGATAAAAAAATTATTGCCAAAAGTGGAAAAGTTACAGGAACCAGCGCACTGCTCGACGCGCCCGCACAGCGTTTGACAAGCTGGAGCGCCGGCCAGCTGCCACAGGCAACCGTCAGCGCTTGCACTGGGGAAGCTGCCGCGCAGACCCAATTCAAGCAGACCCAAAGCAGACCCAAAGCAGACCCAAATCAGACCAAATACTAATTCGTATGCTAACTATATACATTCTCGCTACTGGTACAGCCTCGAGCTCACCACCCGCCAGTCAATGGCCTCCCACACCCGCGCCAGGTACTCCTGCTTGCCCGCGACCCCAAAGTCTTGCAAATAGGCGTGCTGCCAAACGTTGATCGCCAGCAGCGGCAGCGGATAGTCGCGCGCACCGCTCGCAATGTCCCGGATCGCCTCCAGCGTCTCCTGCGTCTCGGCCGAGACGGCGCCGGCATTCAGGTCGAGGATCTGCAAACGGGCAGCATCAAACGGCGTGCCAGCATTGTTCGCCGCCAGCACCTGCAGCGACTTGTCCGTGTGCTCAATCAGAAAAACCCAGCCGTTACCCACCAGCGAATCGGCCGCGGCAAAGATGCGCTCCCGCAGCACCTCCAGCGGCAGCTCGTTCTGCTCCAGCCGCTGCTCCAGCGCCAGCGACGGCCGGTTGCCCTCCCGGCCAGCCTCGTCCGCCAGTGCGTCAAAAAACATGTGGTTGTTGTGAGCCTGCGACGCCAGGTTGAACACAGCAGCCTCGTCGGCCTTCCGCGCAGACGACACCGCAATCGCCATCGGGTTGCGGGTCTCGTGCGCCGTCTCCACCGTCATTTTTGTCAACTTCTCCAAAATCCCCGTCTGGTAGTCGGTCCATGCTGTGTTGAACGCCTTTGCCGAGAACACGGGCGCTATTCCGGCCTGGCTGTACTGCTCAAAGTTTCGCAACCGCGGCAGCGTATGGATAAACCGCTTGTTCACACGCAAAAACATAGTGTCGGCTTTTGTAAAACGTAGAGTGAAAGATTTGGTCGAGTGAAAAATGCATCACGTGGTCAACCACGACGCTCATGAGCACTGGCACTGGCGGCGTCCCACAAAATAGCTGGGGCAGTGTCCCGACCTTGCAGCCCGCCAATAGGAGCCGAGGAGAGAGGAAAGTTTTCGGCTGTCAGCCTGTTCAAATCCTACAGTGTACCTTTGCACATGACCGTTGCAGTTGCGCCCCGTTGTCGGCTCCGATCGCCACCAACTGTCCCCGCCACCCCCGATGCTCCACAAACTCCATTAGGGAGCGCAACTTAATTCATCTCGCGGACCTTATTGTTTCCAAAAAAGACACAATGCTGAAGGCCGCTCCAAGAGCATTTAAATGGAAACTGCCATCGGCGCCGGCCGTGTGCCAGAAGAGACTGCTGTTCTCTCAATCTGTCTTGCGCTCCCCGCTTGATCGATCTCGGATTCCACGAAGCATCCAGCGCCTGCGGTTGCAAAGAGAGCAGGAGCAGCCAGCGGAGGACCCCAAGCAGACTCTCTACCCCGACGCCATATACTCTCCGGACGGATCTTACTCTGGGGGGCTGATCCACAATTCGGACGCTGTGGCAGAATTGCTGTCTCGCCCATCGCTCGTAATCCAACGAAATATCGAGTTTATGAATCTGTTTCTGGGCTTTGAGCAGGCAAACAGATACAACATTTTGAGTACAGAAGGAGAGTTTCTCGGCAGAATCGAGGAGGAGGATTACAGCATTCTAAAAATGATTATGCGCCAAGTTTACAGACTCCATCGTCCGTTTCTCACTCGCGTCTACGACCGTGAAGATCGCCACATTCTCACCATCCAAAGGCCGTTCTCGTTCATCAATTCCAGAATCAAGGCAATCTTACCGGGTGTCTCCAGCGAAGGCGAGGGCGTCATAGTCGGCGAAACAAGACAACAATGGCATCTGTGGAGGCGCAAGTACAACCTATTTTTATCAGATACAACTGTTCCTCCGGGGGAGGAGCCCGTGTTCAACCAGTTTGGTGCCTGCGACGCTCCTTTCTTATCGTTTGCCTTCCCCATTGAGAATGAGGAGGGCAAAGTCATCGCCCAGGTTGATAGGAACTGGGTCGGTCTGGCCAGAGAATTCTTTACAGATACCGGAGTATATGTATTGAGAATGGAGCCGTCAGCATTGCAGGACACTGTTGCGCCAGAGTGGATTGGTGACGGCCTGTCACTAGATGAACGGGTAGTGTTGCTGGCTAACGCGATATCGATCGACTTTGATTACTTTTCAAGGCATTCGAGAGGAGGCGGTGGATGGTTCTCTGTAGGAGACTGGGAATAGAGGTCAAAGTCGTAAACCTAACAGCCCATTGTCTGCACCCGGCGCTGCGTGAGGATTTGCTTCTTTCATGCTGTGTCACAAACGTTCCACTGAGAACTGTAGAATATAATCTATCAATCAAATGTTGTATATATCTATATGGTAGCTGATAAATTACTCAGGGGTCGAAAGGTAGCCTGCTGAGCATTCAATGTTAGCATTGCGTTGCCGTATAGTAGCACCACCGGATAGTCAAATAACCTTGACAAGAAGGAAGCACAAGGAATTGCTGCCATTAAAGCCAAAGAGAAGGTCCTAGCTCAGTCAAAGACATGCCATTATAATAATTTATTAATTCTTTGGTTTACATGCAATCTATCAACCCTCTAACCAGGCTCTAGAGCAAGAAAACGGTCCGATATACATATTTCACGCTTTCAACTTTGCTCTCAGGTACATAGCTTGACTCTTATAATTTTATCTAATGTCATTTCTCAATTCCATCTGGTTAACTTTCGCTGGTTGTGTGGCATTTTTTCAGTTAGCAGCACAGCTCATCGGAGAATCCCACAGAGAATCTTAATAATAATGTCAGGGTGGAATACGATTGAGTCGGACGCTGGTTTGTTCACAGAGCTGGTTGAGAGACTTGGCGTCAGCGGTGTTGAGTTTGAAGAGCTCTGGTCACTAGACGAAGAACTCCTCAAACAAACAAACCCAAAGGGAGTTGTGTTTCTGTTCAAGTACACCAAGCGACTCTATGGCCACGATCTAATCACTGGTGGCTCGTACGACCCAGAAGCTGCTAGTAGTGTCTTTTTCGCACATCAAAAGATTCAAAACGCTTGTGCCACTCAAGCAATTCTCTGTCTTTTGTTGAACCTCCGTGATACTATCAATGTTGGGCCCGAGCTGTCTCAATTTCATGACTTTACCGAATCCTTTGATCCTGACATGAGAGGCGATACAATTTCCAATTACGACAATATTCGCGAAGTTCACAACTCGTTTTCTCGTCCAAACCCCTTCGTTGATGACGAACAGCAGGAACCGCAGAATGAAGATGACGATGGTTTGTACCATTTCATTACTTATGTAAGGGCGAACGATAAGTTTTATGAGCTCGATGGACTCAGAGAGTTTCCCATCTCTCACGGCCCGTGTCTATCTCAGGAAGAGTTTATTGAAATGCTGCCAAAGGTTGTCCAGCAACGTGCCGAAGTTGCACCGGCTGGAGAAACTAGATACTCCATGCTGGCGCTCGTGGAGGACAGGCGAGAATTTTATAAAGCCATTGGTGACGAGGTTCGCCTAAGCCAGGAATTTGAGAAGCGAGCCGATTGGTCCAGAGAGAACACCCTTCGAAGGCAAAACTTTATAGGCTTGATTCATCAGTTGGTGAGTGGCGTGTCCGCAAAGGAGACTGATGAGCAGTGGGCCAAGAGACTAGAAAGTGCAAGGGAAAAGTCGAGAGAGGTGATGCGAAAGCAAAGGTCAAATGCTTAAAGTAATATGCTGTTCATTAATTTATACATGCTAATCGTAAATATATATATATTTGCTGCGTTTCAATACTCCAGCGGTGCAATTCCATTGACCTATGCGCTCGTTTCTTGCTGTCACTTTCTATCGTCTTTTTTCTTCCTTTTTGTGATAAACTGGGAACACAAGCTGTGTGGCGTAGCAGATACTCGCTGCTGCTGCTGTTCAAATCTTCACTTGCCCGGCCACTCTGTAATGCAATTCTCCACTGCTCGGTCCTAGCAGCATGATGCAGTATCTGCCATCGGAAATCAACATCAGTGTGCAAATAGCTTGATCTCACTTATACACAGAGATATCATTTCATAATGTGAATTTGCAGGAATGGGAGCAACTCACTGAACACTTGCAATTGCTTCTTTTGCGACATCAATGTCCTCTTCGTTTACAATAACCACACCTGACAACGCCGTTGAAAGATAGCTCATATGTAGGTCGCTGGAGTTCTTCATGAGTAGGGATGCAATTCCTGATGCGATACCAGTAGAATCTTGAGGAAGTTTCCGTAGATCGAATGCAATTGGAATTACATAGTCTGTTTGACATCCTTGAAGCACCGTGTCAGGGAAATCTTGCAGAGCGCTGGACTCAAGCAGAAAGCACATTTCTTCATCTGCTAAGGTAACTGCAAAATATTTTGGAGGGCCAAGCAATAGCTTTGTTACGTGGAGTCCAATGATTTCATCATCATGAACGCTAAATGATCTTGTGCCACTCAAAACCAATTTCTGATTCACATCCATTTGAGGTGAAACACCAAGCTTTCTGAACTTTGCAAAAGTCTCCTCAGATAGAGCCGCCAGCGCAGGGGAGTCCAACAGCGGACTGTTTGCTGTTTCAGAGGTCCCAGACGAAACGTACGAGTCAGAGAGATTCGAGAACTCAAACCCTTTCGATTGCAATGCCTTTTTGACGCGGCTCTCTGCGTTGTCAGGAATAAGTACAAAGTCTGATGAATAGCCAGGGATAAAAAAGATTGGGATACCGTGAGCGGACAAAGGAGCGGTGATTTCTAAAATTCGTGATCCGGTGTCTGATCCATCGCCATCAATTTGCAAAACTCTAAACTCTCCATCGAGCACCTGCACACCCAATGAGTCGCCAAGCAATTTGAGCTGCTTTCCAAACAGCCTCTGAACTAGCTTTGTGGGACAAATAACTGAGCATTCAAAGGGGGTGAATGAAATGTTGACAAAAGAGTGGAGGTCGAGCTCACTAATATTCAGGTCAACTTCGCTGAGGCGAGAGTTGTCAGGGCCGGTGGATATTCTCTTTGACGCGGTTGTAGTAGTGTTGCTAGAGGTATCTGGATCCTTGGAATCCTTCCATAAACCGTGAAAAAGCTGCAGAGCACCGTGTGAAAAGTAAGGATACGCTTCCAGAGGTATGGACAAGAGGCTCAATTTGCATTGCTGGGTTAGTTACTACAAGGGCTGGGGTTAAACGATGAATCACATACCAATAATTGAACTTGGATGCTCATATTTGCCGAAATGGCCACCAAGACTACAAAAAGTCTGAAATGAACCGATCTGCTATTATATAAATACACGGCACGCGCCGAAAAATTTCACCTTGACTCAAACTCGAAGACTTTTTTTGGTCAGGGCGGGAAAATGTCTGCTGCTTCATACTTATTCCGCTTAGGGCTAATTAGGAGTCACCAAAGAGGTTAGGTTGGCCAGGGAAAAGCGGGGAGTCAGGCATGAGACCGAGGAGATGAGCAGCCAGCCAAAAATCACAAACCTTTGAATTGTCTAGTTGCAAAAGGTTCTTCAGCCAAACAACCGCTGATCTCCGTGAGCACCTGCATGATGACTAAACCCATGGCTCATATCGCTGCTGGCAAACTGCTGCAAGCCTGGCCTGCCTGCAGTACCCGCTGTCGCATGCAGTGGAGACAGCTGTAGACAGATTATGTGCCTATCCTAAAATGGTTTATATGGTGTAGACAAAAGTGACTCGGGCTAAATAACTCTACCCGCGTTAGCGAAATTTTCTCCATGATCGACCTATCCCATTTCACTTCAGCTGTGTCTCCGATGGAGCCTTCTTCTGTATCTTACGCAAGCACTCACACTTAATTTACACCCTGTTCTGTGTAGCACACTCCTGCCACCTGTTTCCGACTCTTATCTCTGCTATCAGGGTCTGGTTTGTTCAGTTGCCGCGGGCCGTTTCCATTAGCAATTATTAGAACTAGCGGTGTAATTGGCTTGTTCTTGGATCTTGTAGCCTCTCTAGGACATTACTTGACTATCACTCTAGCCGAGCAGAGCCCGTGAGTGCCAAATCGGCACTAGCTGGGTTAGCCCCGAAATGATGACTTTGTGACACGGAACTTGTGTAGACCAGATTCCGTTGAGTTACCTTCTACATTGGGATCTACCACATATTCGGTGGCTCTGGAAAGCTTGTGTGCGGGCAGACGAGCTCATGGCTAGTGCTTTTTTGGCTCACTCTTTCTTCCGGAGCCCCTGGCTTTATAGCTTTCCGCAGCCCGTATTGCAGTGAGTATGCGGGCTCCACTCACAACCTAGGATTTATAGCCTTATAGATATAAGTTTGTTGTTTGTATTGAGCTTAATACCGGATGTCATGCTTTCAGGACTGCGAACTATCCACTTTTAGAACTGTGAACTATCCACTTTTAGGACTGTAAACTATCCATCAGTCATTTTCCATTCCATAGAGCACCAGAAATGCCTTGAGCACCTAGGAAAGGTCTAATTACGGGCTGATCTGGTGGCACTTAAATCGAAGAAGTGACTTTTGACTTTGGTCGAGATCAAAAATCAAATCCCCCTTGGTACCCTGTCTGTAACAACCTACACCAAATGCGCCAAGATGAGCTCCCACAAACCTGTTCGGTTTTGAAAAATCAATGACTTCATCTATGCTCAAACAGATTTCGGTCCGCCGTTCCGCGCAAAGCTTGGCATGCCAATGATCTTCCAGCTAGCCTATCTTTGCCGTCAGATTATCCTGAATAAATGTTTATCAAGGGATAGGTTCAATCATCAAATCAGTCTCAATTATTTCAAATGATGAGATAGCTTCATCAGACTGTACTATTCTTTCTCTCAAAGTTAACAATGCTATGCGTTTGTGTCGGTCGATCAAAAAGATCAGTCCGTAAGGTACTTGGCAATGGCCTGACCAAACCTTTTAAGGAATTAATTAGGAAATACCAAGTCATAAATCTATGCTATGTTAATAAAAATCCAGACTACATGCTTCTATATATATCACGGAGGCCCCCCATCCCACAGCATCGTACGAAATGGCACCATCAGCAGTTGACAATGAGATCACAGCAGACATAACTAGATTTCCTTTCTCAGGATACGACCATATTACGTGGTATGTTGGTAACGCTAAAATGGCAGCATCGTACTATACTGGTCGGATGGGATTCTCATTTCAGGCTTACATGGGTCTGGAAACAGGCTCCCGCGCTATTGCTAGTCATGTAATTGCAAACAAAAATGTGATATTTGTCTTCAAGTCTGCTCTGAAAAGTTATTCTGATGACCCAGAAGAAAACACAATGATTAAGCAGATATCTGAACATGTATCAAAACATGGAGATGGTGTTAAAGATGTGGCATTTACAGTTGTCAATGTTGAATATGTATATCGGAAAGCTGTTGACAATGGTGCAACATCCGTATCAGCTCCGAAAGTCTATCGAGATGAGTATGGATGGGTCAAGTTGGCAACGATTAAGACTTACGGTGAAACCACTCACACTCTAGTTGAAAGAGGAGATCATTATAGAGGACCTTTTTTACCAGGATACTGTGCAAAGATAACAGAAGATCCCCTTACTAGTGTCTTTGGAAAGATTCACTTGGAGAGTATCGACCATTGCGTTGGCAATCAGGGCGCTAAGCAGATGAAAACTGCCTGCGAGATATATCAAAAAACTTTGGGGTTTCATCGCTTCTGGTCTATTGACGACAAAGACATTCATACAGATTATTCGTCATTGAACTCCATTGTCATGGCATCTCCAGGAGCCATAATTAAAATGCCCATAAACGAGCCTGCAGTTGGACTGAAGAAGTCTCAGATAGAGGAGTTTGTGGAGTTCTACGACGGACCAGGAGTTCAACATATCGCATTGCGTACTAATGATATACTTGACACTATTTTCAATATGAAAAAGCGAGGCGTGGAGTTCATTAAGGTACCTTCAACTTACTACGAAGATCTTCGTAAGCGCTTGTCAAACACCAAACTCAAGATCGAAGAAGATCTAAAACAAATCCAAGACCTGGACATTCTTGTTGACTTTGATGAAAACGGATATCTCCTTCAGCTTTTTACAAAACCTCTAATGGATCGGCCGACGGTATTCATTGAGATCATCCAAAGACACAACTTTGACGGCTTTGGAGCAGGAAACTTTAAAAGTTTGTTCGAAGCCATAGAAAGAGAGCAGGAAAAGAGAGGTAATCTTTAAGCATGGCGATGGCTAATCATTTTTCAAATAGCAAAAAATATTAAACAAAAGAAGACCTTATCAAAAAAAAGTGCGATCTCCGCGGATCGAACGCGGGACCTCCAGATATCAGGACTGAAGTTGACTTCAGTCTGGCGCTCTCCCAACTGAGCTAAGACCGCTACTTATAATTGCTGTCTATGAAATATATTTATCTACTGAGGAGAAATGTTGGTTTTTTTCAAAAGAGCATTTTGCAAATTTAGAGATATTTTCAGACTTTTGAAATTTTTTCCAGTTAATTTTCATAATCAGATAATCAATTTTGTAAAAAGATATTGTAATTGTAAATCTAGGGGAACTGAATTGACAACAAAGGTTCAGTCGTTTTTCGATTTGCCATTGAAATTTAAACAAAAACCTGACACTTTTACAACTCTGTGAGAGAGATTTGTGACTGTAATAACAGGAGGGGGACCGAATTGACAATGAAATCTCAGTCTTCCTCGATTAGTTGATAGTATTTATGTCATAGATGTTTGCGACTATAAATAAAAGTCTGTTGTTGTTCAGTCGCCCTTGGTTAGTTGATAGATTTATATTATCAATGTATGCGACTATGAATAAAGATCTGTTGTCGTGGTTATTGAAGTGGTTAAGCTAAACTCTATTACATGGAACACGATAGTAGGCGTGGCATGTCAATGTTGAAGTTTTTTATGTGACTGTAAGACTACAAAGCTGAAAGATTTACATAGAGTTTACAGCGTAACTGGACGGCAAGGGAAAGCTTTGATTCAGACGATGGAGATTGCGCGGGTATTTGTAGGCTGTAGGTGTGGCCGGCTTCGCGCACAAGGAATCCTCGCTTTCAATCACACAGAAACATGCTCACCAGCGACGAAGTATCCAGCCGTGGAGGCCTTGTCGCTAAGGGTGTGCGAAAGGGCTGCTAGGGGCGAGACGGTCTCTTCCTGCGGTGCGCAGACTGGCGATGCGGACTTTTGAAGAGTCGAAAACATAAATAAAATATCCTAGACGACAATTTAGAAGTACTATTCAATTACAGAGCTGCTGATTCTGATTCATATTGTTATGGGGGTGCCAACCAAACGGTATAGGTATTACGAACCCTTATAGCCATTATAAGTACTGTAGGTACATGAATATGCTACTGTATGGGAGTCACAACCTAGCTATTCACACTATTGTCGGTCGTGAGTTCAATGTCTGTTGAAACGACTATTGCTATCGGTGCTTGGAGGTTCGCGAGGTTGTTGTTCACGCAATTTTTTCTCCTTGCCCTCTTTAAATTTCTTGACGATGAGAGAAATCAGCATGGTGTGTTGTACTGTGCAGCAGTTTGTGCGGTAGTGGGTAGTAGAATGTGTTGGTAACTGACTTCTCTAGCAGCTATTCATCGTGCTTTTATAATCGCCCTAGCCTCTTTCATTCTTCGCTCATGACGAACGCGAAGCACAGATCTGACAATTGTGATTACCTGAATTGGACAACTTCGTGACTTTATGCCCGCTTACTCAGCGGGAGCAAGAGAAAACAGGTAGGTAATGTCTCGGATATGCACAATCTGATGAGGTTGTTTCGAAAGAAAGTCCATTTCAAAGCTCAAACCGTTGTCAGCTCATCCAGTGTAAGCACTCGATGCTCCGGTAACGTAGTAGTGACACTGAGACCATCCCCAAAAAGTAAACATGGTGTTGATCAGCACAGTGCGAGCGGTCGATTATCAATTTCGCTTTGCAAAGCACAACTACAGTACAGTAATCCAATTTCTGAATACAATTTGAAAACGACTGTATCACCTAAACCCCTTACTAATCGGGATAAATTATCACTAGTGCTGATGTGCACTTTAGTTTTGAGCTTTTCCGCAGCTGAACTGGCTTTCCCGATAGTAGCTGAGTTTCATTGGCTGCGAGCGGATTGACCTGTGCGGCAGTGGCTAGATAACACCGACATTGATAGAACCTCTTAACTTGGCGTCAACCAATTGTCTCGGCGACTTGCGATAATAGACTGTATATTTGTTTAACCGTTGTGAGGTCATGATGGCCGACAGGCACTGATTATTCAAGACCTGATTGCACACAATTTGAGAGATGGCCAAGAGCCCTTGGGTTTCACCATGCGATGACCTTTCTCAAAGTCAGTTAGCTCCATTTTATTTCCACGAAGTTGAACTATTATCCGCTACAGCAACGGATCATTTAATGACTAAAAACCGAGCCTTCTGAGAGAAAAAAAGGGCTACAAGTCTTGCATGCATGGCCGAGCCACTGAAATAAAGTATTTTTATTGCTATCGGAATCTGTCAGCTCGGGGGAACTCGCGATCTGCTGCTTCGGCTCCAGCCCAGTGAGATCACATTCCGATGGCACGTGCAGCGAGACTCGGTAATAGCTTCGTGCAACAGGACCAAAAATTAGCAAAGCCGTGAACAAATAACTAAATCAGATAAGTATGCGGAGAAATTTTCCGTTGTACAAACGGTTACAGGGGCATACAGCCTTGCTACATGGCTCTTGGCGCGTGTAAGTAAGGACTTCAGCCTCTCAGAGCCACAGAAGCATTGCATGTGGCGATCAACTTGGCAACGTGCTTTCCAGGTACGTCCAGATGCTGTCGCTCTACCTCAAGAAGTGGCTTGTGACAATATCAAAGTCTCAGGCTAATTGCTCATTTGGATTAGTGAGCTAAGAGGGATGGGGTGCGCCGCTGCCGGAAAAGCTAAGAAAGCCAAGATTCGAACGGGCAGGCAGTATTTGAGAAGTCATCAAATTCAATCAGGTAATTTCCATTATGGACAAGGTGTGATTCGTGTGCGCCGTAATGGCCCGTTGGTCATCCGACACTCTTCAGAGCAATCTACTGTAGTGCGCACCTTCGCAGATCCCTGTACTGACATTCGTGTAAAAGCCAAGCATATGCGAGGCGGCAGGCACACGTAATAATTCTAAGGGAGTGCTTCTAGGGATTGCGGGTTAGCCGTAGGGCTGTCGATCGAAAGTTAAAATGACAGATGTCAACGAACGAAAAACACAGTTGAGCAGTCAAAAGAGCACTACAGGAAATTTTCAACACCATGGTCCCAGATCTCAATGACCGTTGTGAGGCCGAGCTTCTGACGCTGCAGGGACTCCACCTTGGCTTCAAGGTTGTTGCTTTTGTGAACAAAGTTGCGAACTCCACACCGCTCTGGGCACCAGCACCACGTGCAACGGCTTTGCCTATCTATTGCCCCTCATATCGACATACGGCACGGCCAAAGAAAGCAATAAAGGACGGAGAGTGAAGGTTAGCGGGTGTCGGAGTGTCAGCCCAGAATAAAAAGTAATAACCCAGACTATATATACCAGCTGTATATCTACGGTAGTCCATAAGTAAAGCGCTAATTTGCAATGGCCGATTTGAACGACCCCGTCAAGGAGCAGTTTGAGGTTACCAATAGAACTGGCACTGCCAGCAGCGACCAGGAGATTGTAACTGTTGAAAGAAAACCGGTTCTCTCGGGCAAGGCAAGATGGGCCCAAATCTTCACCATCTTCTGTGCAGGATGCGGTATGGTGTCTGATGGTTATCAAAACAATCTTATGACCATGCTCAATCCCATTTTCAAAAAGGAATACCCTAAGGTTTACACATCTCATTTGAGCACACAGGTGTCCAACTCGCTCATTGTTGGTCAGATCATTGGTCAGATTGTCATTGGCCTGACTTGTGACTACATGGGCAGGAAATGGGCCATTGTGACAACCACGCTGGCAATTGTTGTCGGCGGTATTTTGGCAACGG
Source organism: Limtongella incommunis (assembly GCA_003706695.3). Classification (NCBI taxonomy): domain Eukaryota; kingdom Fungi; phylum Ascomycota; class Dipodascomycetes; order Dipodascales; family Trichomonascaceae; genus Limtongella; species Limtongella incommunis. Next base: position 19,114 of record PPME03000024.1, read on the forward strand.
CTGCTCATGGTACCACCACCCTTGGAATGTTTTGGATGTTGACCGTGGCTCGAGGAATTGTGGGTTTTGGCGCTGGTGGTGAGTACCCTGCTGCCGCTACCACCACGTCTGAGGCTGCCAATGACACTGTGAAGCGTCGCGGCCGTCTGTTCTGTCTTGTCACCAATCTCCCACTGTCTCTCGGTGGACCATTTGCCATTATTGTGTTTTTGATTGTCTATCAGATCTGTGGTCCAGAGCATCTCTCAACCACATGGCGTGTCTGCCTTGGTATTGGCTGTATCTGGCCAATGTCGGTGTTTTATTTCCGTGTCAAAATGGCCACGTCCAGACTTTACCACAAGGGTGCCATCAAGAAGAATGTGCCCTATGTTCTCGTCCTCAAGTACTACTGGCCACGCCTTATTGGCACCTGTGGAGCTTGGTTCCTTTACGACTTTGTCACATTTCCAAACGGCATTTTCTCCTCCACTATTATCTCGTCCGTGATTAAAGACCAGTCCGACCTGACGAGAGTAGGCGAGTGGACACTGTTGCTCGGAGTCTTGTCCATTCCTGGCTGCATTCTGGGTGCGTTTGTTTGCGACCTTATCGGCCGCAAGTACACCCTCATGATTGGCTTTTCCGGCTACCTGGTGTTTGGTCTCATCATTGGATGTGCGTACGACAAGATCTCCAAGATTGTTCCTCTCTTTGTCGTGTTTTACGGACTCATGCAGTCATCTGGCAACTTTGGGCCAGGTGACATGATGGGCTTGACTTCCTCCGAGTCGTATGCCTCTGCTGTCCGCGGTACGTGTTACGGACTGTCTGCCGCTGTCGGCAAGGCTGGCGCAGCCATCGGCGTCGAGGTTTTCACCCCGATTCGCAACAACCTGGGTGCCCGCTGGACGTTTATCATTGCTGCTATCGTTGGTGTTCTTGGTGTCCTCATCACCTATTTTTTCATCCCCCATCTACTGGACGAAGACCTGGCGCTCGAGGACGCCAGATTTGCCAAGTATCTCAGAGACAACGGATACACTGGACATATTGGCGAGGCCGACTACAAAGAGGGCACGAGCGAAGAGGAGTTTGTCGAGGTTGTCGATGGTCCACACCACATTCTTCAGAAATAGAAGTCTGTCGAGCGGATCAATGTAGATAATAATATTGTGATTTTCAGCTTGAGCGCACTTGCCATATCCGGTGAGACTGCCGACTTTTGTATTTATAGCATCTAATCAAATGTTGTTCACCAAGTGTGCTGTGTGCCGATTGACCAGCAGATGAGGCAAGTTGTTGGTCATCCGAATGGGCCGACGGTCTAGCGGTTTCCAGAACCAGAAAAATAAAAAACCACTCGCCAGCTCATCGCCCGGCTCTGGGCGGATGGTTGTTTCAACAGTGGAGCTCCAGATTGCGTAATGGAGCGAGGCAGGGGCATGGCTGTTTGAGAGTCGGGCCCAGATTGCTTAGAAGCTGGACACGGTGAGCGCGGCAAATTTCGGCTTGCAACCGATGCACTTGGCATGCCGGCGGGCAGTGAGTTTGGCCAAGAGCAGTGATCTACTGTTAGCGGACACTATAAATAATATCTTTGCGCTGCACATGGCTGTTTGACGTTTCCGACACATGCACATTATTGCGAGCGCCAGCCTGTGTGACAGCCAAAGATAGCTATTGCTCGTTTTGAGCGATATTATTGGCAACACTCAAGTAGTGTGTGATAGCGGGGGGCGATAACGGCAGCCTTGCCAAGACAAGGAGGAAGAACTCTTAGAGCTAGGGACGCTGGATCCATGACTCTCAGAGAACTCCAGGCAGTGCGCTGGAGAAGCTGTTTAGCAAGGATCGCTGGCTCCCGGGCGGTCGTTGTGTCACGTGACCTTTGCTTGCCGGCGGCATCAGCCAGGCTGGCGAGACAGCGAGCAAGAGCACCCAGGAGCCCCTGGCTAGAAAGCTGTGGGCATCTGTGTCTGTCCGCAGTAGCTGGTGGGCCCGCGCTCTTCATGAAAGCTCCCTCCTTGTTGTCAAACGCTGGGAGCTCTGGCTAGGGCGCAGCTAGATCCAGTTGGGAAGTATATTGGCTGTCTGTCATGCGCAGACTTTATAGAGCACACATCAGGAGCGGGCAAAAATATATCGCAGGTGCAACAGGCGTGAGGTGCACACTATTTTGATCCGGCGGGCTTATTATTGGCCACCAGAGGGCCACTGCTCCTGAGCGCGAGTGATCGGCAAGGAGTCAATTCTCCATCCAAGAAGCATATGCAATCGATTTGAGTGCTGCAGTACGTCAGCCGGCCTATCCCTGGTCTTGGCTCGCTGTCGCTTGGGCCCGGTAAAAATTTAAGCATACCGTCTGTAAGCTTATGCCTTGTTGCTATCAAAATATTTCCCATTATGGAAGCAGCACAACACTTGCAATAAAGGTGCAGTTTTCTTAGAATAAAAAGACTGCGTCCCGCTCCTGCCTGCCCTCCACCCACTCGTGTCTGTTTTCCAAGCGTCCCTGCTGGCTTGACCTCCCCGACCCGCTGCCAATCTCTGCCCTGGACACCCTGCCGTATCTCTGCTCCTCGGCCCACTGGACACATTTACCTCACATAACGGTCGCTCGTCCCTTGTTGTAGACACTGTTGGATCTGTTTGCACCTGGTGTACTGTACACACCTGTATAAAACAATTCCGAGTGTCCCTCCCTCTCGTTTCTCCCCGACACTTGCACGCTCCCATTTTAGCGGTCTCTAAGGGGCCTCAGCGCTTTTCCAGTTCCTGTATTTGTTTGCCGCACAGACATTCCACAGATAGGGCCAAAAAAAGCAACTTTACACATTGGACCTGTGCAAAAAAAAAGGAGATCGCTCCCAGACAGGATAGTCTTAGCTGCATAACAGCACGGACGTAATTCACGTTACGTAAACGTAACGGATCTTTTTTTTCTCGCTCGCAACGATGGCCTCCTACGACACCAAGAAACCCATGAGCCCGTCAACAAGCAACGCTCCTCAGCTGAGGAAAGCCAAATGGTTCAAGTCGTTCCCGACTCTTTCCAAATTCTACCTGCGGATGCTGGTGCTCTCGGTGCTGGTGCTGGCCGCAGTCCACATCATGACTGCCGTCTCTTTCACAGACGTGTCGTTTGCTATTCCATCAGCTGCGTCCTCGGCGGTCAACTCGTTGAAGCTGGACCACCAGATCAGCCTGACGGGCCCCAACAGCTCCACCCATGCGGAGCCCGTCTCGCTCGCGCGAGAAAACGCCACGTTTGTAACACTGGCGCGCAACGGCGAGCTCGACGACCTGATACCCTCCATCCAGTCGTTTGAAGACCGCTTCAACCACAAGTTCCACTATGACTGGGTGTTTCTCAACAACGAGCCCTTCTCAGAGAAGTTCAAGGAGAAGGTCAGCTCGATGGTGTCCGGCACGGCCAAGTTTGGTCTCATTCCAAAAGAACACTGGGGCTACCCAGACTTTATCGACACCGAGCAGGCCGCCAAGGCCCGCAAGCAGATATCTGACAAGCATGTGCCGTACGGCGGACTCGAGTCGTACCGCCACATGTGCCGATTCGAGTCGGGGTTCTTTTACCAACACGATCTCATGAAGCAGTATCGCTACTACTGGCGCGTGGAGCCCGCCACAGCCATGTACTGTGATGTAGACTACGACGTTTTCAAGTTTTTCAGAGAAAAGAAGAAAAAGTACGGATTCACCATTGCGCTCTACGAGTTTCGCGACTCAATTCCAACGCTCTGGCAACACACGATGGACTTTTTGAAGCAAAACCCAGCGGCTCTCAACGACCGCAACCTGTGGAAGTTTGTCTCGGACGACGGCGATACCTACAACCTCTGCCACTTTTGGTCAAACTTTGAAATCGCCGACATGGAGTTCTGGCGCGGAGAGATCTACTCCAAGTACTTTGACTTTCTGGACAAAACCGGCGGCTTTTTCTACGAACGTTGGGGCGATGCTCCCGTTCACTCCCTGGCCGCTGCCCTATTTATGGACAGAGACGAAATCCACTTCTTTGACGACATGGGATACTCTCATGCCCCACATACCCAGTGTCCGTTTCCAGCAACGGCCCTTGAGAAGAAGTGCTCCTGCAACCCCTCCAAATCGTTTGTTTTCCACCAGGATTCCTGCGCAACAAAGTACTTCGATGCAGTGGGCTATAACTACCAGGATCACAAGAAGGCCCGCGAGGACGAGATTGAAGCCGAAGAGCTGGCAAGGGTAGCTGCCGAAAAAGCTGAACAGGAGGAGAAGGATAGAATTGCGATTCAGCAGGCCGCCAAGGAGCTCAAGAAGCAAGAGGAATCTGGAGGAGAAGGCGAAGGAAACTAAACTGCATTGCATAGGATAGATGTTTTGAAAAACATTGGCTTGTATCATAATACATAGGAATAATGATTAACGAAATATTGAGCTAGAGTTGTTTTATAGACAAGGTCCTTGCCGGGCAAGCATTTTGGTAGCGACCGTAAGTGCATGCCCATTTTCGCTCATCACCACCGCCAACTCTGATATTTTGGGACAAGCACAAATGTCACACAAACCGGCAAAGAGAGCCCGAGTCCAGGTTCAGCAAAGCGAGCTCGGGGAGGATGAACGGCCCCCTCAAAATGGAACGGTCTTCAATATCTGGTATCAGAAGTGGTCGCACGGTGACAGCAAGTCGGCACAAGTGAAGGCCAAGTACCGGTGTCAAATTTCGCGCGACTCGGGATATACGAAAGCGAAGGACCCCGGTAGCTACTTTTGCCTATACTTTGCCAGGGGAATGTGCAGCAAGGGCCATCGTTGCGACTATCTTCATCGTCTCCCCGCCATCACAGACATTTATCCTCCTGCTGTGGACTGTTTTGGCCGTGACCGGTTCTCGTCATATCGCGACGACATGGGAGGAGTGGGCTCCTTTTTGCAGCCAAACAGAGTGTTGTATGTTGGCAACTTGAATGCTGGTACAAGCGAGGAGGTGATTTCGAGACATTTTTCAGAGTGGGGCGAGATTGAGCGGGTGAACTTGATTGCATCTAGGAATTGTGCATTTGTCACTTTTAGAACCGAAATCAATGCTCAATTTGCAAAGGAGGCAATGGCACATCAGTCGCTCGATGGCCAGGATGAGGTGCTCAATGTCCGCTGGGCTTCTGAGGACCCTAATCCAAATGCAAAAGCAAGAGAAAAGCGTCGCAGAGACGATGACACTATAGCTGCCATCGAAAACATCATCTCTATCAAACGACAGCAGGATAAATCATTGCAGCTAGAGAACTCCGATGCTGAAGGTCGTACGCTGGCTCTGTCTGGCAATGAACAGCTTGCCGATCATGCTCCAAACAGCGACAATACTGATGATGGCGCTCAAGTTGAGACCAACGACAGGCTAGAGGACGAGTCAGACCCTGATAGTGACCGCTTTTTCTCGGATCGCTTGCTGGATGCTCTTTCTACAAAAGTTCGTGACCGACAACTAGCACAGTCAAAAGCACAACAAAAAGAGAACCACAGCATGCCTACATCTCTGCAGTTGGTCGATTACGACAGTGACTAGTTGAAACTGACAAATATCGGGTTATTTATTTATTTAATATACAATTTGCACCTACTGGGAATAAATAGAGTACGCTTGAATCAGCTTGCGGGAGGACGAACTGCCGACAACTCTGTCGGCATTTTACTTCGTGAGGACTTTTGGACCATCTGTTTGAGGTCCCATAGCACTGCGGCATCGCGCGCTTGGTCAACAAAGGTGACAGCCAGACCATGCTTTCCTGCACGTCCAGTCCGGCCAATCCTGTGTGTGTAATCAGCAATATGTTTGGTCATTTGATAGTTGACGACTAACGAAACTCCTGCCACATCGATACCTCTGCCAGCAACATCTGTAGCCACTAAAACATGCGCTGCATCATCCTTTAGTTGCTGCAGTGCAGCTTCACGTTGTTCTTGCGACTTATCACCGTGCAACGAAACAGCGCGTATCCCGCTGTTGTGCAAGAAGTCAACCAAGACTTCGCAAGATACTCTTGTGGCCACAAACACAATGATTGGTGGATTATTTTTCCTAATCAGTTGCAGCAGTCTACGCTGCTTCTTGTCGTCCTCAGAAATAAACTCCACCACCTGCTCGATTGTATCAACAACTACAGGGGCCCCAGAAGTCGATGCGCCACCAATCTCTAGTCGCACAGCATCTGGGCTTATATACTTTGAAGACAATGCTTGTACGGATTGTGGCCAGGTGGCAGTGTACATCATGGTGGAATGCGTCGATGTGATGGAGGAAAGTATCTGCTGCAGGGCGGGCTCGAAGCCAATATCAATCATGCGGTCAGCCTCGTCCAATACTAGCTGGCTGACATTTGAGAGAGAGACGGCGTTTCTGTCTACCAGGTCTATTAATCGGCCCGGTGTGGCGACGAGAATGTCACAGCCACCAGAGATACTATTCATCTGTTCGTCGATAGAACGGCCTCCCACAGCAGTAACACAGCGCAAGTTGCATTTAGCGCAAAGTTTGGTGGCGATGCTTTCAGTCTGCAGCGCCAGTTCACGCGTTGGCGCCAGAATGACCGCCGAGCAGTCACCAGAGGGGGCCTTTGAAAGAAGCTTGCTGATGATGGGAATCAAGAACGCCAAGGTCTTACCACTACCCGTTTGCGCAATTGCAACGATATCCCTATTGGCCATAGCTATGGGTATGGAGCATTTCTGCACTGGCGTGGGAGCCGCAAAGTTGAGACTGCGGACAGCCTGTCGCAACGAGCCAGGCATGCTGATCTCAGCCCAGGACCTGGCAGGGCGGATCTGGGTGGTGTTGAACTTCATTGTGATCTCCTCATCGAGGCAGAAGATTCTCCAGTCTCTCTCTGTCATTTCAGAAAGAGGTTTCATCGACGGGCTGTCATGGTCCTCGCGTTGACCACCGGTCCGTCGCGAGCCCTGTGGCCGGCTTCGGCTGCCTCCGCGCTCTGCGCTCGCGGCCTGCAAAGAATAGAGGTCGTCGTTGTCCGGCAAGGTGTTGTCAGACAGCTTCCAGCCAAAGGCAAAGGGCTCATTGGAAGCTTTCTTTGCGTTGGCTGCCAACGATGCTGCTCCTTTCTGCGCTTCAGCGGATACAAATGGCACCGGCGCCGACTCGGAGTTCTTGGTTAGCAGTGATTTTGCGACATTTCCTCGCAGTTTAGCAATGCGATTTGGAGCGCTCGGGGGCTCGTGCACGCTTGCTCTTTTCGCGCGCTCGGCTTTGGAAACGAATCGTGGCTTACTTTTAGCATCAGCTGCCTTTTTGCTTGCAATCAGCTCGTCCAGCGATAGAACCATGGCAATCAAACGCACTGCGCAAAATTGAGTTGCTGGAGCTGGCCCTATATACCAGCCGTTTTTGGTCAACAACCACGTTGGTGTTGAACCCCCCAAAAACGTGGTTTTGTAACGACAGCTACTCCCGACAGGGTCGAGCAGCAAAATCCCATTACACAGCACCACTCCTCTACACACAATGTCAGGACTGCTTGAAAGTGAACAACTAATTGTCGCCGATGTCCAACAGAACCTGGCCTATTTGGAAAAGGCCGTTACAAACTTTGATCCGCGATACACCCTGAGGGTTTTGCGGGGGCTGCCGACGCTGAGAAAGCAGGTAAACTCAAAGGTCCTGCTCAAGGTGGTGGAGCTTTCATATGCAAAAGACGGCGTTACCGACAAAGTGGGCGCGCACAAGCTGACCCAGTTCATCGAGGAAGCTGCGGCCCACGAGACAATTGTGCCTGGCGCAGCCGCCGAGGAACAAGAGACCAAGATGGAGGTAGACGGTGGCGACGACGACGCCGCCGCCGACAAGACGGAGAAACCCGAAAAAGCATCGGCGGTCCTTGCGGAAAGAACGTCGCCAATGCTGCCGGAATTCGACATGTACCTGCACCTGCTTGTGCAAGTGTGGATCCTCAACACAGCGCCGGTGGATCTCTTTGTCAAGTACAGCGAATACACTGTCGATCGTCTCCAAGGCTTCAACGAAAGGTCAATGGACTACATTGCCGCCAAAATCTGGTTTTACTACGCCCGAGGCGCCGAGCTGACCAACAACTGGGAAGAGTCACGGCACAAAATGATGCTGGCACTGAGAACAGCCTCTCTTCACTACGACAGCGAAACCCAGGCCAGTCTCATATGCCTGTTGCTTCGAAACTACATTGCCTGCTCTCAGATCTCGCAGGTGGCAAACCTCATCGCCAAGACTCAATTTCCCGAGTCAGCGTCGAACGCGCTGGCCGCGCGTCACTTTTACTACCTGGCCAAGGTGTTTGCCATCCAACTCGACTACACAAGTGCCCACGACAAGATCACGGCGGCTATCCGCATGGCTCCCCAGACATCGCATGCGCTCGGGTTCTTGGAATCCGCTCAGAAACTCTCTATTGTTATCGAGCTGCTGATGGGTGACATTCCAGAGCGCTCCATCTTCTTGCAAGACGGTCTCGAAAAATCTCTGGAGCCGTACTTTTTCATTTCCAAGTCTGTTCGCGATGGCGATGTTGCATTTTTCTCCGAAACTGTTGCCAAGTATGCTGACAGAATCAAGAGGGACGGCACGTACAGCTTGGTTCTGCGTCTACGCCAGAACGTCATCAAGACGGGCATCAGAATCATGTCGCTCACATACTCCAAGATTTCGCTGAAGGACATTTGTATTCGTCTCCACCTCGACAGTGAGGAGTCGGCAGAATATATCGTGGCAAAGGCAATTCGAGACGGCGTGATCGAAGCAGAGATTGACCACGAGAAGGGCTTTATGAAATCCAAGGATGTCACGGATATCTACTCTACCACCGAACCACAGATTGCTTTCCACGAGCGCATCTCCTTTTGTATTCAGCTACACGATGACTCGGTCAAATCGATGCGTTATCTGATGAATGCCCACCGTGCAGACCTCAAGAACGCCCAGGAAGCTCGTGAGCGTGAAAAGGAACTCGTCTCTGAAATCCAGGACGGCGGATCAGATATAGATGACGACGATGGGGATTTTGAGCTATAAATAATTCCTATAGTGGCTACGGTAATGTATATTCCAAGAGGGAACAGTCTTCCCTCGAGTAAACCAAAAAGCGGTGGAAACAACATAGTTTGTCTCTATCTTGAAACTGACCAAAAAAATCATGGCTCCTCCTCAAATCTCACCCAGACGCCATCCACTGGTCGGGTGGCAAGAGAAATGTTCTCCCTCAAAGGCTTGGTTCTGTGCTCCTCATCAGTTTCGATGCTGGGGTAGGTTTGCAGTAATCGAATCAGAGCATACGACATCTCAGCTAAGGCAACTTCCATTCCAATGCATATTCTGGGGCCAGCAGAGAACGGAATAAAGTCAATTGAATGCGACTTACCATCGTTCCACCTATCAGGATTGAACTCGCGAGCGTCGTCACCCCAGCATTTCTTTGACCGCTGCATCAAGTGTGGAGCAATGAACACAACTGTACCCTTTGGAACAAACACCTTTTCCTTCCCATCAACACCCCCGCCGGTAGGCAAAGTAGTATCGCAGTTTGCAGTGCGATAGTTGAGCGGAACTGCTGAATGTAAGCGCAGTGTTTCATTGATCACATTGTTGATAGGCGTGCTCTGTCTCACTTTAGAATGAACAATATTTTCCTCTCCTGTTCCAAACTCACTCAGGACATACTCCCTGAGACGTTTCCAGAGCTTGGGTTGTTTCGAAAGCTCATAGATGATGTAACAAAGAGTGTTGGACGAGGTGTCTTTTCCAGCCAAGAGGAGGGTGAAGAGTTGATTCCTCAACTCAGATTTGTCGGGGAAAGCGTCGACCAAACGTACTGCAAACGCAGACTTGTTTGTCTCCTTTTCGTTATTAGCCAGTGCATCGTCCAGCAGAGCATCTGTAAAGTTGTGAATCATTTTGACGTCCTTGTTGAATCTGGGTGAGTAAATGAGGTGGTACAGGTGCATAGACCTGCTGCGTTCACTCAAGAAATCAAAGCACTCTTCCATTGACTCCATAAGCTCATCAAAGTCAAATACTTTTCCGTCCTTGGTGGTAAACTTTTTGTGCGGGTAGGTCTGAACCATCAGTGGCTTTGCAAACAAGACATCGGTAACAACATCCATAGCGAAGCGCTCAATGAGTTGGCAAACGTTGAACAGCTTGCCTGCCTTGTTCAGTTCCTCGACTTTTGCAACAAGCTCGTTGGAGTGTCTGGAATAGATGGGAAAGCTGTTGGATATGGACTCCTTAGTGAATAGAGGTCTCATTATGGCCCTGGAATGTTTCCACGTTGGACCGTCCTGGGTCAGCAAAGAATTGCCGAGTAGTGGCTTGTAGTGAGGCTTCCTGAGGCCAATTCCAAACTCTTTGAACTGGGTTGAAAGAATGGCTTTCATGTTCTCTGGCTCAGCTGTGAAAATGGTCAATTGAAACACGGTTTGCCTCATGCTCGTCCATGGCTGATTGTTCTGGACAAAGCCTGTTTCTATCCAGTTCAGCAATGTACCATTTTTGATGTGCCCAACTACTTCTCGAATGTTGCCAAGACCGAACGGTCTATTGAAATCGACCGGCAGGCTGCCACAAGCGTGAGCTTTTCTGTCTCGCTCGTAAAGCCAAAACATGACATATTCTCTTGAAAAGAGAGCCACCACGATGGCAATGGCCAAATAAACGATAAACCACATTTCAGTACGACAGGGGGAGATCAGACGATGGAGTGCTGCAAATCTCTACGATGGGATGTGTCTATCAGTCGTTATATTCAGGGGTAATGGTCTGTGAAGTTGGCCAATCCACAATAGAGACGAATTCTCGAAGGCTCAAAACTACAACGAATATATATAGGAATCCTTTCAGATTCAGGACAGTTTAGCAAATGGGCAAACAAAGGGGTTGCACTATTTAGGGGCAGTCCGATTGGCGCGCACCCGTGGAGCGTATCCGAATACGAGTTGCGGCGTGCAAGCAACTAAATATTGTATAATGTTGGCGAGTAGATTGCGGCGGGACCAACCCCGAGATGATCTGGCCCAGCACACTCACCGGTATTGACCGCGCTGCAGTCACTGACCGTTGATAAGCGCCCGCAGGTCTCTCCAGGTGCCTGCGAGCTGCTGGCTGTGCGTTTTGCGTCTGTTCCCCCAGAGGTCCCGAGTAGCTTCCCCGTGTCTCTCGCGTGCTGTGGCCAGGCACACATGGAACAGGAGACTCGGGGACTGTCAAGATGGCTGGCAGAGTCGCAAATGATTTCAGCAAAACACACGGGCTGCTTCTGACGTTTCGCAACCAAACAGCACCAGGCCCTCGCCTGGACAACTGCACCTTCCCTGTCGGGCAAGTGAAAATTTCAGCTCCCACTAAAAGTCCACTTTACTCAGTGACTCTATCCAGACACGGTGCTTCTAACCATCTCCAGCTGGTATAAATAATCCCACAAGCACCGATCTGTGCCCTACTAGAAATGCTTTCTCGAAGATTTTTGAACTCTCCCTTGAGGGCGTCCCTCAGAACTTCGCTCACGAGCTCTGTCAGAAGCGTTTCGGTGCTCTCTGACCATGTTTCTGCTGTCGACAAGGAGGTCTATGACATTCTTGAAAAGGAAAGAAGAAGACAGAAGGAGTCAATCACGTTGATTCCCTCTGAAAACTTCACCTCCAAGGCCGTCATGGATGTTCTTGGCTCGGAGATGCAGAACAAGTACTCTGAAGGATATCCCGGTGCCCGCTACTACGGCGGAAACCAGTTCATCGACGAGGGCGAGCGTCTTTGCCAGCAACGTGCTCTGGAAGCCTTCAATTTGGATCCCAGCGAGTGGGGTGTCAATGTGCAGGCCTTGTCTGGCGCGCCTGCCAATCTCTACACCTACTCTGCTCTGCTCGAAGTGGGCGAGCGCATCATGGGCTTGGATCTTCCTCACGGCGGCCATCTGTCGCACGGTTACCAGACCCCAACCAAGAAGATTTCTTTTATTTCCAAGTACTTCACCACCATGCCGTATCGTCTGGACGAGTCTACCGGCACCATCGACTACGACCAACTCCGCATTTCTGCGCAGTTGTTCCGTCCAAAGATCATTGTGGCCGGTGCCTCGGCGTATTCTCGTCTCATTGACTACGCCAAGTTCAAGGAAATTGCCGATTCCGTCGGCGCCTACCTCATGTCTGATATGGCTCACATTTCTGGTCTTGTTGCCGCTGGCTGCATTCCTTCGCCCTTCGCGCACTCTGACATTGTCACCACTACTTCCCACAAGTCCTTGAGAGGTCCCCGTGGCTCCATCATTTTCTTCCGCAAGGGCATCCGCTCTACTGACAAGAAGGGCAACCAGATTCCTTACGACCTCGAGTCCAAAATCAACTTCTCCGTCTTCCCAGGACACCAGGGTGGCCCTCACAACCACACCATTACAGCCTTGGCAGTTGCGCTTGGACAAGCCAAGTCTCCTGCTTTCAGGACTTACCAGGAGAATGTCATTGCCAATGCGTCTGCCTTTGCCGACGAGCTCAGGAAACTTGGCTACAAACTTGTCTCGGATGGTACCGACACTCACTTGATTCTTATTGACCTCAAGCCAAATGGAATTGACGGTGCTCGTACCGAAACAGTACTTGAACTCATCAACATTGCTGCAAACAAAAACACAGTGCCAGGCGACAAGTCTGCCCTTGTTCCTGGTGGTCTCAGAGTTGGTACTCCCGCAATGACAACCAGAGGATTCACTGCTGAGGATTTCAAGAAGGTTGCTAGTTACATCGACCAGGCAGTGAACATTACCAAGAGACTCAAGGCTTCAGCTCCTTCCAAGAAGCTCGCCGACTTCCGCGCGCATGCCGAGGGCGACGCTGAGATTGAGAAGCTGGCCGAGGAGGTGACTGCGTGGGTTAGCAAATTCGGTGTGCCAGGTGAGTTATAGAGTACAAAAAAAACTTGACATTAAAAAAAAGCAAATGTATCAAAAGATAGTCTAGGAAATTTGTACATAGTTTGCCGGAAATATTCCTTGTTGGTTACCAATACGACCAGTCCACCAATCGTTCACAGAATCTGTTCTCTTGACAATGGTAATGACGTCGCCCTTACGGAATGGCAAATCACCCGATTGTTCACCCTCAAAAGTGAACAGTGCCGTAGCCGTTGGCGCGGCAGGAGCTCTGCCGGTGGCAGCAGCTGTCAGTTGGGCTTCTAACCTACCCTTTTCTTCTAGTTTGCGTTGGTGGGCCTCGTCGTAGCGTTTTGGTGCGTCTGCATCAAATCGTCTGGGTGCCGACGAGGAGCCATTGCCGTTGTATCGCGGCTTGGGGGCCTGGGGCCGCTGGGGGCTTGGGTTGTCTGAATAGGTAGACCTGAAGTGCCTGCGCGCACCGGAATCATGCTCGTCGTAGTAGTCGTCTTCCCATGAGCTAGACTTGCTCGGCTTTGGTTTTGAGTATCGGCGGAAATCGTCGTCCCACTCATCGTATTGTCGAGATCTGTTCCTTCCGGCAGCGTAATCATCGTCGTCATTGTCGTACGTGCTTCCGCGCACCCTGGCGCTACTTGAGCCTCTGCCGTTTCGTCTGGCCGGCCCTCTTCCGTTGCCATAGTCGTCGTCGTCGTCGTCATCGTCGTAGTCGTCGTAGCCGCGTCTATTTCTGTTTGACCCACGGCGGCCGCTGTCAACGGAGTCTGAGTCGTCGGCAAAAGACGGAATGTCGCCGTAAAAGTCGTCGTCTTCGTCTGCATATGGGGAGCGGAACGCTCTCGTTTCCAAGATGCGAAACAGCGGGTCGCATTCCGGCGGGGCCTCGACACGGCCGCTCAGAATCATTTTGGCAGTGGCGCTCGGTCCGTAAAACTTGCGATTAGCATCTCGTCGTTCTACAATCACCGAGCCTTCGAGGGAGACACCGGCAAACAGGCCCTTTGTTTTGGAGTAGGCAAAAACGGCGGCCACGCTCTTGAGCGACGCCGAACCGGCCGCTTCAGCGTTGCGGCCCAGAGGACCGGCCGCCAGCGAAACGTTGCCGCCCAGGGTGACCGAGCCCAGCTGTGAAAACGAGTCCACGGCGGCCTGGTTGTTCAAAATGAAGACAAAGTCGGTGATTTCGGCACCAATCTGTCCGCCCGCACCGGCACCCGCCGTCATAATGGCAGAGGGAGCCGACCAGTGGCCGTCCGGCAGACGGGCGACCACAATGCCCGAGCCAGCACGGCCCGAGAAGAGGAAGCCGGCTTTCAAAACTGTAATGATGGCCAGCCCCTTTGCATTTCGCAAGACCTCCGGCGGGATAACCTGGTCTTGTCCAAGCACCTGGTTTGGCTTGATGAAGGACGACAGCACCTTGGCCGCTTTTCTCGCCTCTTTACCAACCGATCGTGGGATGGGGTTGTTGAGACCCATTTCGCTGATTTGCTGTTATGTGTTCTTGGCGGTTTGTAACTCTTGCGCAGTCTTGGCAGCTGAGGGCAGGATTGCAAGGGCCAATCGCAAAATTTCTGTCAAATTAAAAGTAGCGACAAGACAAAAACAAGTCGTGGTGATGGTTGAAATTTACAAGCAGACTGCGTTCGCATGGGATCCCAAGCAATCAGCCACCCTTTGATTGTTGTCCCAAAGTCTCGGCGTTGTGTTTCCGCCGGTTGTCCCGTTGCTACAAGGTCAGCAGGTCGGACCGTTTGGGAGGCGTAAAGGCAAAGCACGTTGCTAAACCGATAGCTGACGGGAAGGACAGCTTCTATTGAGAATCGCAATGTCAATTTTTGTGCACGCTGCTAAACTGATGGCTGACGGGGAAGGACAGCTTCTATTGAGATTGCAATTTTCGTGCACGCACGCTGCCCATTTCCGCTGCCAGCATCCGCTGCCGTCTTTACAACTGCGGCACAGGCCAAAAGCGAGCTAGGTACCGCGAGTGACCCCGAGGCTATGCACACCAGCTGGTTTCTTGGCCTTTGATGACGCTTGTAATTGGCCCGTGACGGTTCTTGTGCCCAGCTCCAGCCAGATTCTTTCCCTGCCTAGCACGTGGAACTGTGGAGGCTGATTGAGAGCTCATCGGCTCATCGGCTCGTACATGCACGCTTAAATTTTGGCCTGCTTAGCACGTACCGCGGAGCCTCACTGTGCTCTGCCCTGATTGCTCAGCTACTCCCGACGGACGTAACAGCTGCATAGCTCCAAGAAGCCCCGCAGTATTACTCAAAACGGAAGGTCCAAGATGCAGTGACAGGCAGCGCTTGCAAGTGTTTGGCGAGCCAGTTTCTGGGGTCTGACATCAAAGGTTGGCATTCACAAAAATTTTACTATTGACAAGGCTCGGCAGCTTGGCAACTATAAAGGTGCCATTCACCGCCAACTATAAAAGGTGCTATTCAGCTGTCACTGGGCAACAATGAAACTCCTCGCCTTTCTATCTGTGTCTGTGTTGTCGACCGCCGTCTTGAGCGCAGCCTGTGACACTGCGCAAGGGCCATCGAAAGAGGTGATTGCCCTGGCAAACACTGCTGAAAAATTGGGAAGCGCAGTTGAAGCGACCAGCAATGCTCTGCACTCTTTTTCAAAGCGACAGGGTGTTTCCGGTGCGTTCAATATTCAACTAAAAGCCAACCATCTTTCGAATGCCATTGCCGACACCCAGTCGGTTGCATTGAAAGTGCCGTACTACTCAGCGTCAGACGTTGCGCACATGAAACCTATATTGCAGGCAATCAATGAGAAGACAGTGTCTCTTATCAGCACTATGGTGGCTAAGCGCGGTGATTTGAAAAGTGTTGGAGTGGGCTCAATTGCGGCCGGCAACTTGGCTGACCTGGAGCAGCGCACCTACGGTCTCGTTGGCGTTTTGTATGCTACTGTCCCTTGCGAGTGGGTCAACTTGATTATAGATGGGTTTGGTCCGGTATTTGCCAAGTTTGCGCTCGCGGCCAAAGCCTACGGCAACGCTATGACAAACGCGCCGTCGGCCCCACACACTTGTCCGCCACCCTGTGAGCTGTGACCTTTGTAAGCTTGTAGATCAATAAATGGTGCCAGGGTGGATTCCACGTCCGGTGCCTTTGCTTTGATTGTGGCCGACTTGCAGCAGTTGGGCTCTGGGCAGAAGTTCGTGCGAGCGGGCGATGTGCGATTCCAGGTTGATTTTTCTCGAAAATGCCTGGCCACAGAGCGAGCAGACAAACCACTTTGTCCCGTTGTGCGAGTCGATATGAGCTGCCAGGTGGCCGCTCTGGGTGAAGCATGCCGGGCAGTGCGGGCATTGGTACGGTTGCTGCTTCGTGTGAATGCGAGTGTGGGATTTCAGGTGTTCCTTCTGAGCAAACGACTGGCTGCAATACGCGCACGAGTAGGGCCGTGTTCCGGTGTGGGTGGAGATGTGCCTTGTTAGTTTGGAGCGTGAGACAGCGCCCCTGGAGCAGTAGGGGCAGATCAGCGACATTGCTCGTTGAAGCAAGGTACGTGTAGTATATATATGTCCTCAAACTGCTTGAGCGGGTTGCCACAGCTGGTCCACATTGCCGACATGATCCACATGGCCTACAGCTGATCCACATTGGAGATGGCAGCCTCATTGCAAGCTAATTTTTAGCAAGTGGGGACATGAACTGCAATCAACAGTGCTTCGTTAGCAGTGAGGAAGCCTCGCAGATTCTTCGAGTGATCCTCAAACAGTTCATACAAATCCTCACCGCCTCATTTGCGAAATTAATATAACAAACGAAATAACAAACAGAATCAATTTTAATTATCCTACTACAAAGGCGCCATATTTTAATCTTTTCAAATTACAACTTGTCGTAGTACTCAGTGTATGGTGGGATCTCCTCCTTCATACCACGTCTCTTTCTGGTGGCAGCGACAATCTCACCGGCCTTGGAGGTCTTGTCGAGTGGGTCACCGCTCAATTGTTGCCAGTGATCAAAGACCATTTGTGGGAAGGCCTGGCCACCGGTGGCTTGACGGAGGTCGCCGGTGAAGCCGAACGACTCGTTGACGGGCAAGTACGCTTTGACAGTGAAGAGCGGGGTACCTGGGCGCTGCTCCTCCGACACGACCTGGCCTCTCTTCTTGTTGAGGGTCGAGTAGATGCCGCCAATGGCGTTCTCTGGACACTGAATCTCAACGAGGAAGACGGGCTCCTGGAGACGTGGGGCACCGAGCAAGACGGCGGCGTAGGTCACGCGTCTCATGGTGGGGATGATTTGTCCGCCGCCACGGTGGATGGCGTCGGGGTGGAGGGTGACGTCCAAAATGTTGATTCTGACAGAACGCAAGTTTTCGTTGAAGATTGGACCGTCCTTGGTGGCCCACTGGAAGGCGGCGACGACCGAGTCCTTGATTTCAGTGACAAACTGCACGGCCTTGGTCTGGTCGACGACAAGATTGGGGCCGGTGACTTCTGGGCCGAAACACCAAATCTTTCTGGCGTCGGTCACGTCCCAGCCGTACTCGTCGGCCATGATACGGGCGCGGGCCTTGAAATCGTCACGGGGGTTGATGGTGCCGGCCTCAATGGCGAGCGAGAGCTCCTCGTCCATGGGCTGCGCCTTGACGTAGATACGGTTATGCTTGTTGGGCGACTTGGAGAGGGCAGTCATGGAGGACTCCTCGGAGACGGTTTCTCTGTACGAGACGACGGGGTCCGAGATTCTGAGTGGGACGCCGGCGTGGTCTTCCTCGAGGTCCTTCAAGCAAATTTCGAGGTGGAGCTCGCCGGTACCGCAGACAAGGTGCTCGCCGGACTCCGACATGAGGGTGAGGACACAGGGGTCGGACTTGGAGAGACGCTTGAGACCCTCGACGAGCTTGGGCAGGTCGTTGGCGTTCTTGACCTCGACGGCGACACGGACGACGGGCGAGACAGAGAACTTCATAACCTTCAAGTTGTAAGCAGCCTCGGAGGTGGTGAGGGTACCCGACTTGAGCAAGAACTGGTCGACGCCGACGAGACCGACAATGTTGCCGGCGGGGCAGTCCTCGATGGGCTCGACGGTACGGCCCATCATGAGGACGGTACGCTGGATGGCCTTGACGACCACGTCGTCCTTCTTGCCAGGCACGTAGTTGGGGCCCTGGATTCTGACCTTCATGCCGGAGCGGACGGTACCAGAAAAGACACGGCCAAAGGCGTAGAATCTGCCCTTGTCGGAGGTGGGCACCATCTTGGAGACGTAGAGCATGAGCTCGGCCTTGGGGTCGCACTCCTTAATGCCGAGGCAGATCGGGTCGTCGGAGGGGCCCTCGTAGAGGGTCTCGGCACGGTAGGCCTGGGCGGTGACGGGGGATGGAAGGTGAATGACAATCATCTCCATGAGGGCGTCGGCAGCGGGCAAAAACTTGCGCATGACAATCTTGAGCAGCGCCTTGCCCTCGAGCTCCTTCTCCTCAGCCTTGAGGTTGATCTCGAGCTTCTCGAGCAGGGTGGCGGTCTCCTCCTTCTTGAAGTTCATGACGGCAGCAAAGATGCGGAAAATGGGGTCCAAAATAAACATGTTGAAGGCACGCTCGAGCGGCTTGCCGTCGGCGTCCTTGTCCTTGTTGGTCCACTTCTTGGTCTTGGGGTTGAAGTACGACTCGCCCCAGAGCTTGGTCATCATCTTTTCGCGGTCGACACCAAACTTCTTGGAGTATCTGACGGCAAACTGGCGGACGGTGAACGCCCAGCCGTGCAGGCCGGAGGCGAAGGCCACAGTGCCCTTCTCGGGGTACACCTGGACGTCGCCGAGCGACTTGTCAAAGTAGGTCGAGATAATGACATTGACACTCTCAACGGTACGCGAAAACGAGGTGTAGAGGTCCTCCTTGGTGACCTGCAGCTCGAGGAGCGCGCGGTCGACCTTGTTGATAACGACAACGGGTCTGATACGCTCGCCGAGCGCCTGGCGCAAGACAGTCTCGGTCTGCACGCAGACACCCTCGACGGTGTCAACGACAACGAGAGCGCCGTCGGTGACACGAAGCGCGGCGGTGACCTCGGACGAGAAGTCAACGTGACCGGGCGAGTCAATGAGGTTGACCAAAAACTCGTTGCCGGTGGTCTTTTGCTTGATCTCCTTGACGTCCTCGTCGCTCATTTCGGAGTAAAGCGAAATGGCAGTCGACTTGATGGTGATGCCACGCTCCTGCTCGTCCTTGCGGGTGTCGGTGAAACGGGCCTCGCCGGCCTTGGCGGCGGAAATGATACCGGCGCGCTGGACGAGCGAGTCGGTGAGGGTGGACTTGCCGTGGTCGACGTGGGCAATGACAGACATGTTACGCACGTTGGTAACCTTGTCCATCAAGGCACGCATCTGATCGACTGTGAAATTGACCATTTTGCTTGCGTTTGTTAGTTCTAAAGAGTAGTAGTGTTTGGTACCGCTTTGGAACTGGGTGTGGAAAGGAGAAAAAAAATTTTGCAGTGCAAAATAAATGCTGTGAAGTGGGACAGAGGCAGACGGAAAAGTGGTAGGAGACGTGCAGACGGCTGCCGCACGGGACGAGGCCCGTGCGAGGAGAGCTGGCAAGGCAAGGAAATGCTAGGTGCTTTCTTGTGCCAGCGCTGATTGGTAATCGTTTCTTGTTGTCCTGTCTGCTTGGTCCTGTTGCTCCTGTTGGTCTGTTCGTCCTGGTGGTGCTGTCTGGTCGGCGCCTGTCTGGTCACGTGGGTATGACCGCTCCTTGTGTGGTGACAGCTGATTGTGTCCGTGGGTGACAGCTGGTGTGCATAGGTGACAGCTCGTGTCCGAGCGGCTTACTTGGCTGGCTGTGTTTGTCCAAGCGGCTTACTCAGCTGGCTGTTTGTCCGAGCGGCTTACTCAGCTATCTCAGCTCGCTAGTCTCAGCTCAATGCTATCACGTGTCGCGATGCTTGCGCTAGCGATAACCAGCGATAATGGCCGGTGCTCGCCAGCAAAGGCACTGGCTAGCCATATCAATAGTATATTACACTCTCACATATCATTAGTATACACTCTATGTAGCTGAGCGCCGCTAGCAGCCGCAACTCGCATATCTGCCGCGCTAAAGCGGAACCCCCTCAATCTTTTTCATCACCTTCATCGTCTGCTCCATAAACATGAGCGTCAGCACCGTGTGCGGTCCAATACGCAGCAGATGCGGAAAGAACCCCTTGTACAGCGCCAGCGGGCCCTCGATGCTTATCGTCTTCACCAAACAGTCAAACGGATTCTTGTACGTGTTGCCCTTCTGGTTGTACATGCGCGTCATGAGCACGTCAAACGGGTTCATCACCACACACACGCCGAGCCCAGAGCACGTCGACGCCAGCAGGTGGCGCACCGGGCCCTCGGGCGCCAGGTTGTACCGCTCAATCAGCGACTTGGTGTAGTTGTAGATCGGCAGCTGCACCGACGACCCGGCACCCGTGCGCAGAATGGCCGCGTCCACGCCGCGGTACAGGCCCTTGAAACCCTCGGCCCGCCACACCGTGCTGAGCCCGTTCCACGTCGACGTGTAGTGTGTCTGCGCGCCGATCTGCACCACCGGCGAGTACGACTGCATCCGCGTCTTGACCAGGTAGAACGGCGAGCCGAGAATCGCACCCATAATGCCCGACGTCGCGCCGGCCGTCACGTTGAGCCCCACCTGCTGGCGGTCCGCGCCGTAGCCAAACAGCGAGTTGAGGGTCCGGCGCACCGGCTCGTAGAAGCCCAGACGACAGCCATTGAGGCCGATCTGGTAGACGTACGCCGGCATCAGCCCGCGCTGCACGCCGCGGATGCCCTCGTTTGTAAACACCAGCCAGAGCCCCTGGAACGGGCCCTTGTAGATGATCTTGGCCTTGCCTTGCGCCGCCAGCTCGCCCTGGAGTTGCATCCGGGTCTTGATCAGCTCGATGGGGTTCGTCACGGTCACGGCACCGCACGCGGCAAGGCCGCCGGCGATGAAGCCGCCAACGTTGGACAAATGTTTCTGGTCTTGGCTCATGTTGTGCTTCCTGACAAATGGTGACTGAAATAAGTCTGAAATACCGATATCGGGTATGTAGGTGCCTTTTTACGGGAATTTATATTTTTCAGGTTTTATCCGAGTGACACCACCGGCATGTGGAGACGGCTGTCAGTTTGCAACAGCTGATGTGAAAACACACCACAGCGAGCGTTTTTATACACACCACTGCGATCAGCGTCGGCCGTGGCGAGAAGCCGTCTAAGCGGGCTCGGGGGCTTGGCAGCCACGCACTCGTAAGCTATAGCACACTTCCCAATCAGCACATGTGCAACAGCATTTCTAGCCATAGCCACTGGCCAGTTTAGATCTGCACTAGCAGTTTAGATCCGCACTGACGTAGTTCCGCACTGGCGTAGTTATCCAATTCGTGTTTGACACTGTTTGACACTGTTTGACACTGTTTGACTGTATGTAAACCTCGCTCCTGCACAATTATGCACTGTTCACGTGGACAGGTCGCGGTGATGGCTGTCCTGAGCCATGGAGGATGAAGCCCTGAAGAGCGGCAAGCTTTGTAGCTCTAGTAGTGCCTGTACTCGGCGCGGCACCCCTGCTGTCCCTCGCGGCGCACCCGCTCTTGGCCATGCCGTCCCTTCTCCACAAAACTGCAGGGCGGGCTGGAGGTTCCTTGCGCCAAATTGCTTGCTACCGTGGCTCAGCTCTCCAAACAAATAGGGTATATAAAGGTCTGATCGGAGCGATCGTCGGACCCAATCCTTTCTTCTACAATGAGCCAGCAACCACTAGAGCAGTCATGGGACTGCAATGCCGAGGGCTACCGCGTGGCCTCGGCCGGCTGGCGCCGGTTCTGGGACTCCAAGGAGCGTGCGCTGCTCGCCAACAAGAAGGGCACGGCCGGCGGCTACGACCAGTCCGGGCGCACGGTGGTGTGGCCCGTGTCGGTGTTTTTGCAAGCGCTGGTCGACGGCGCGCGGGTGTATCCAAACGAGTTTGTGCCGATGGTGAAGCTGGCGGTGCCCATGCTGGACAACTACTACTCGCAGCAGTACGGCATGTACTGCGCGGCCTACGACTTTAGCGGCAACCACGACATCTACTACGACGACAACGCCCAGGTCGCGACGGTGCTCATCACGGCGTTTGAGGTGACGGGGGACTCGTCCTTTCTGGACCGCGCCATCAGCCTGGTGTCCAACATCACCAAGGGCTGGTACACCAAGGAGCCGTACGGCATGCAGTGGCACGTCGACAAGTCCGGGGCGAATACGTGCACCACGGCCGAGTCCGGCATCTGTGCGCTCCAGCTGGCGCGCCACATCACCACGCACGACCGCGAGCTCAGCCAGCGGCTCGTCGCGTTTGGCGCCAACTGCTGCGACTGGCTGTGGGACCGGATGTTTGACAAGGACGAGGGCCTCATGTTTGACGGCTGCACGTACGACGAGCGGGACAAGAAGCTCAACATTGACCACGCCAAGTGGACCTACAACCAGGGCACCCCGATCACGTTGTGTGGCTTTCTGTACGAGGCCACCAAGGACGAGCGGTACCTGCAGCGCGCGACCGAGCTGGCGCGCGCCGCCACCGACCGCAACCACTCCATCTTTGACCGCGACACGGGCAACTTCGAGGCGCGGTACTACCGCGACACGACCGAGTTCTACCAGCTGCTGGCGTGCGGGCTCGCCGACTACCTGCTCTTCTTTGCGAGCAAGGCGCCGCAGGACGTGGTGGAGCAGGTCAAGGGCGAGCTGCTGCACACCATCAAGTACGTGAAGCGGTACATGAGCATTGACGAGGGCACCTACGGCGGCTCGTTCTGCATCTACAACTACGACAACCGCCGCTACGAGGAGTTCAAGAAGCTCACGGGGGAAAACAAGGGCCACGACCCCAAGGACTGGACCCCGACGCTGATGCTGGCCGGCGCTGCTGCGCGCATCTTCTTCCAGACGGCCCGGGTGTGGCCGACGGTTCCAGAGTAACGGCCGACTCCAACCTAAATATGCTATAATAAATTTATTTCACAATGTAGTAATGTAGGTACATGTAACTAAGCCGCTAAGAACCGCCTGCCCGTGGCGGTCTTGCGCTCCTTCTCGAGGTTCTCGGGCTTGGCGCGGTTGAGGACCTTGAGGAACGACGACACTCTGTAGCGCATGCGCGAGTGCATGTAGGCCTTGGAGCACTTGATGTGGTAGTGGAAGTAGTCGCGGAACATTTGAATGTGCGAGATTGTGTTTTCGCGGCGCTGCGGGGTGAGGTGGCGCGGGAACAGCACAAACGTGACGTAGCCGACGTCGGACGTGTCGGGCACGAGCCCGCGGATCTCGGCCGGCGGCTCCTTGTGCGAGTAGAGCACCTGCGGGGCATTCTGGATGGCGCGGCGGCGCGCGTCGACAAACTCCTGCAGAAAGACCTTGCCAAAGACGCGGTCGGTCTCGTCCTTGAAGACCGTGCTGAAGATGACCGTCACGCGGTCGTGCGACGGCTTGATGAAGATGGACTCCTCGTCGCGGTAGTGGATCGCCATGACCTCGGTTTTCGAGGCCTCCGGCACGTACAGCTCGAGCGAGCGCTGCGCCGCGTCGGCCGCCAGCTCGTGGAACTGGTCGAACGCGCGCTCGAACGGCGCCGCCATGACGTTGCGCTTCATGAGCGAGATCTCCTCGACCAGCACCGCGCGGTCCTCGAGGTTCGCCGGCAGCTGGTTGAGATCAATCTGCAGCGAGTAGTGGAAGCCCTGCTCGGCAGGCACTTGGTACTGGCCGTAGATCCGCGCAAACAGCTCGTCCGCGCCGTAGCGCCTGAGCTCGTTGTAACACTTGATGTAGATGGAGACGACAATCCGCGCGCCGTCCTCGTCCGGCGTCGAGATGTGGAACGTCACATTGTCAAAGTCAGACACAATCTGGTCAATATAAATATGCACGTCGGGCTCGTCGATGAGCCGCTCCGTCAAAATCGACTTGAGCAGCAGGTTGTTGTATTCCAGCAGCAGCATTGTGGTTGCGTTGAGGCTGGAAACTTGCAACCCAGCCCCAGCCTTGGGAAGTTGCAAAGTTCACCAGTCATTGGTGACGCCGCTGGCAGAACCACGACAGCGGCTGCGCGAGCGAGCGGGCAAGCGAGCGAGTGCGAAGACAACGTGCAAAGCGAGACAGTCGCTGTCGGCAAGTACTGGCTACCTCTCTGCCCCGGCCCGTGCGCTCTTGCCCGCGCTCTGACCGGCCACCTTCCAACTCGGATGAACCAGAGGGTAACTTTTCAGCCCGCTGCCAAACTCCTCTGCCACTCTGCCTCGAGACTGAAATTTTGCAGATGCATGTCTACAGAGACCTCGTGGCGCCGTCCACGGTGAACTTCGCCACTACGTGCAACTTCACCGGACCGGCCGCCGACAACATTGTCCTCGTCCGCGGACACTCGCTCCTCCAGGTTTACAAACTCGTAACCACGACGCAACTGTCCACCGCAGCGGTCAAAAAGGGCGAGCCCGTGCGTCTGCTCGAGGACTCCTTCATCGACAGTGAAACCATCTCCGACGCCCCCGTCCACATCTCGGCGCAGAAACTGCTGCTCGTCCACGAAGTCACCCTGCACGGCCATGTCATGGGCCTCGCCGCGTGCAAAACGCTGGCGGCGCCAAAAACAGACACCTTGATTGTCGCGATAAAGCACGCAAAGGTCGTGCTGCTCACGTGGAATCCGGCCTCGCTCGCAATCGACACCGTCTCCGTCCACTACTACGAAAAGGGCCTGTTCGACGGACACTTCACAGACCCGGACTTCCCCGTGGCGCTGCGATCCGACCCCCAGGGCGCCTGCTTCTCGCTGCTCTACCAGCAGGACAAGCTCGTCTTCATGCCGTTTGTCACCGACGACTACGAGGACGGCACCGAGGCCGCCGACAAGGAGTTTTTTTTGCCGTCCTTTCTCGTGGACACAACTACCCTCGACTCCGCATTGCAAAACGTCATCGCCATGGACTTTTTGTACGGCTACAGAGAACCCACTGTGGCCATTATTTATTCGCCAAATCGCTCGTGGACAGGCACCCTCCCGCTCCACCACGACAATGTCTGCTTCCTGCTCTTGTCGCTCGACTTTACGCAAAAGTCCTCCACACCCTTGACCTCGGTCACGGGGCTCCCCCACGACGTCTTCTCCGTCACCGCGCTGCCCGAGCCCGTCGGCGGAACCATTCTGCTCGGCGCAAATCTCATCATGCACATTGACCAGTCGGGAAAGGTGCTCGCCATTGGCGTCAACTCCTTCGCTGCTCTGGCCAACCACCACTACATGCGCAACCAGAAGCACCTCAACCTCGCCCTGGAGGGCTCGCGCGTGGTGTTTGCCGGCGGCACCCAGGTGCTGCTCATCCTGGCCTCGGGCACCGTCTATTCCATGCAGTTTGAAGTCGAGGGCCACAAAATTCAAAGCTTTCAGCTGGTGCTCATAAACGATATTTTCATTCCTGGACCTACTTGCGCTAGCTACGGAAAGGCATCCAAGACGGTTTTTGTTGGATCCCGCGCCGGCAACGCCAAGCTGCTTGCCCCTAACGACGTCGAAGTGCCCATGGAGGCGGCAGATGCCGACGAGGCCATGGACCAGGACCGCAGTGGGGCGGAAAACTCCAAAGATGATGATGATTTGGATGATGATTTATACGGAGAAACGCTGGCAGATGCAAGCAGTCGTGAAATAGCGTCATTCATGGTTTCGGACGAATTGGAGGGACACGGCCAACTGTCCAGCATGACGCTGTCAAAGAGATCCTATGCTTTGTCGTCGTCTTCGGGTTATTCGATTGTCTGCTCGAGCGGGCTGGAAAATGCCAGCGTTTTGAAGGTATTTTCCAAGGAAATCCAGCTGGACGTTGCCAGGGAATACGACATTGACTGCAGCAAGGTATTTGCTATTTCCTTAGCACCTAGGGGTAAAACGCACAGTACCCATATTGTTGCTTCTGGTACCGGATGGTCGAGAGTTTACAAGCTCGGAAACGGACTGCAGGATATTACCAAGACCACAAGGTTTCACGCAAGCAACGAAACCTTGTCGTTGACCCGCGTCAACGATAATATTGTGCAGGTCCACACCAAAGGTATCGTCACCTATTTGGGTGTCGGTTTCACGGTTGTCAACTCCCACAAGTTCAACAAGAAGCATGTTTTGAAGGTGTCTGTACATGAAGATTATGTGCTTGTGCTTTTTGAAGGTGGAATTCTGCAATTTTTCAAAATTTCAAAGGCAAAGAAAGATGGCATCAAACTTGTTGGCGCCTTTGACGATGTGGTCTCTGCCGTGCTAGGTCCGTCAAAGGTGTTTGCCAAATCCCGGGGTGTCAAGAGAGCGCGAACGGGTGGAGCAAAGCGTGACGACTCCGACGGGAGTGAGGATCTATATGGGCTGGTTATTCTCTTCAAAGATGGATATCTCAAGTTTATCCAACCGGAAACAAGTGAAGCCCTCTGTTCTCTCTCGGGTGTATTTGAAGAGGCAGAGACGATTTCTGAAGGAAAAGATCCCTACGATGAGGATTTCGATCTTGTGCAGGCCGCAAAGGCCATCTGTGATGTTTCCCTAGTAGCGCTTGGCGACGATGTGCATCGGCAGAATTTTCTATTTGTCTTGACAAGAATTTCGCTTACTGTATATGAAGAGAACTCTCTCGAGCGCAAATTTACAAAAATAAGGCATGAAATGGGTGTGGAGGCACGATCAAGATCACGCATCACAGCGTTCAATATTGATGGGAAGTATGGGGCCGCCGTCGTGGGACCGGGATCGCTTGTGGTTATGAAACCGTCGCATGGCAAGGTTCAGTGTATAAATCTCTCTGAAAAGGTGCGCTCCTTGGGTGTGATGACCTTGTCTGGGGGTGTCAAGCGATTGCTAGTTTCGGATGGTAAGCTGAAAATCACCGGGTTTCCAGAAGGGCATTTGACGGACGACTGGTTAGTCAGGACCATCCCGATGCCCGGCAATGAAATAATAAACCAGGTGGATTTTCATTCGGCGTCGGGCCTGTTTATTATTTCGACCCTCGAGAAGGTTCCGTACAATGCGGTCGACGAAGATGGGGAAAACATTCCGGGATTCAATGAAAATAACAAGCCCCGTGCATATTCATATAAATGTCGTATCAAGATGGTGTCCCCGAAATCGTGGAAAGTTATTGACGAGGTAGAGCTGGGTGAGAACGAAGTCTGCCTGACCCTCAAATGTCTCAAGCTCGAAGTATCTCAGAGACATCATCGGACGAAGAACTTTATTGCATTTGGAACCTGCGTTATGAGAGGTGAAGATCTGGCTTCCAAGGGTGCATTTTATCTGCACGAAGCGTCTGAGGTTGTGTTTGATCCGAGCAAGCCCGACCACACGCATAAACTGAAGGAGGTGTGTAAAGAATCCACCAAAGGCTCTGTGACTTCTCTGTGTGAGGTGCAGGGGCATTTTCTGGTGGTTGTTGGGCAAAAGGTGGTTGTGCGATCAGTGTCTGAGGACAATTCTGTGGTGCCGGTTGCATTTATTGACATGAATATTTACATGGTGGAGACCAAGAGCGTGCGAGATATTGTCTTGTTATCTGATGCATTTAAGAGCACATGGCTGGTTGGTTTTGGTCAGGAGCCGTATCGGATGCAA
The DNA here is from genome assembly GCA_003706695.3 of Limtongella incommunis. Classification (NCBI taxonomy): domain Eukaryota; kingdom Fungi; phylum Ascomycota; class Dipodascomycetes; order Dipodascales; family Trichomonascaceae; genus Limtongella; species Limtongella incommunis. The sequence continues at coordinate 46,662 of PPME03000024.1, forward strand.
TTGTTTGGCAAGGACTTTGAGAATGTTGATGTCACTGCTGCTGAGTTTGTAATTCATGATGGGGCGCTTTTTGTGTGTGTCGCGGACCGCCAGCATCGAATGCACATGCTGCAGTATGACCCGGAGGATCCTCAGTCGCTGTCGGGGCAGAAGCTGTTGCGGCGGTCGGAGTTTTTCAGCGGTCGCATAATCTCCAACATGACGATGGTTCCGTGTGCGGGCACCGAGAATTTTATGGCTCTTGCTGCGTGTGACGACGGAGGGCTGGCTATAGTTGTGCCGGTGAATGAGGCCAACTACCGGTCGCTGTTTGTGATTCAGCAGCAGATCACTGACCGCGAGGACCATGTGGGGTGCCTGAATCCGCGGATGCACCGGTCGACCAACTGCGGGGCGACGAGCGGGCGGCAGATTGTGGACTACGGCATGGTGAGCAAGTTCACCACCATGAGCGAGGAGAAGCAGGTGGCGTATTCCAAGAAGCTTGGCAAGAACAGCATGTTTGATATTTTGGATGCGCTGCAGCTTGTGGAGGCGACGACTGGGTATTTGTAAAGTGTAATATAATATTTTTAAACTACATGTCCGGCGGGTTGCCGTTTCTATTGCGGTGGTTTTCAAGGTAGTACGGCATTTCGAGTGTGTCGTTTTTGAACTGGTAGTATCTTTTGAGGCACGAGGAGTCGTGGAGGTCGAAGGAGTCCTTGGTCTTGCATCCGCACTTGAGCTGCTTGTTTTTGTAGTCCTGCGGGCAGTGGAAAAACGGCGGGTGGCTGTAGCCAATGTCGTCAAAAAAGTGCACCTCGTTCTTGTCGAGAAAGAGGGATGCGGCGATGGAGTGGACGGGCGCGTCGCCCCAGCGCTCGTAGTAGAAGCCGCCGGCCTTGTCGAGGTAGTTGAAATAGTCCTGGTAGACCTTTGAGCGCCAAAAGTCGAGGTCGGCGATCTCAAAGTTGGTCCAGTAGTGGCAGAGGTTGTAGGTGTCGCCGCCGTCGTCCGAGATGAAGCCCTGGAAGTTGTTGGGGTGCACGTAGTCCGGGTGCTCCTTGAGGAACTGCTTGACGGTGGTCCAGAGGGTGGGGATGGTGCGGAACCACTCGTAGAGGGAGATGGTGAAGCCGTACTTTTTGCCCTCCTGGCGGAAGAAGCGGAAGACGTCGTAGTCGACGTCGCAGAGGAGCGAGGTTTCGGGCTCGACGCGCCAGTAGTAGCGGTAGGGGAGCATGAGCGGGTGCTTGAAGAAGAGGCCCGACTCGAAGCGGCACATGTGGCGGTACGGCACGTTGTCGGCGTACGGCGTCTGGTTGTCGATGAGCTTCTGCTTGCCCTCCTCGAACTTGGCCATGTCGATCCAGTCGGGGAAGCCCCAGAGGTCCTTGCCGACCTTGCCAAACTTGGCCTCGCCAGTTATGAGGCCCGAGACAATGGACTTGAACTCGTCGGTGAAGTCCTCGTCGTTGAGAAACACCCAGTCGTAGCCGTACTTGGTGTTGAAGCGGTCCTCGAACGAGCGGATGGTCGGGATGAGCTTGTCGAGCTCGTTGTTGCGCGCGAGCGTTACAAACGCTGCGTTTTCGGTGCCGCGCTTCTGCGGGCCGGCGAGCCAGGGGCGCGCGCGGTCGGCCTGCGGGGGCATTGGCGGGTGGTCGATCTGCTCCTGGCGGGAGCGGGGCTTGGAGAAGTCGTGCTGGGGCGCGGCCGCCGGCTTGCCAAATGCGAGATCGTTGAGCTGGTTTTGCACCTGGTTCGCGGCGGCGGAGGGCGACGACGAGAGGTACGCGATGGCGAGGAGCACGAGGGTCACGAGCAGCGCTAAGCGGAGTGCCGGCCGCGATCGGATCATGGTGGGCGGGAGTGAGAGGCGCGTTTGTGAAGAGGCAGCGCGCTGGTGAAGAGATTTGTGTCTGTCGCAGATGGTTGGCGCCGCAGGCGACGCCAGGCGGGATTAGGTCCGGGCGGCGCAAGCGATTGCAAATTGTAATGGAAGAGGGAAGCGCTTGCAAATTGTAATCGAGAAAATCAGGTAATATGTGGTGGCACTACAGAAGCATTATAGCACTACAGAAGAAGTGATATAGCACTACAAAATCATTGATATAGTCGCACCATGAGACGGAAAAACAGGGGTACGTAAATTGACGGATAAAGCAGGATTGATTGTAGCGCAAAGCGAGTAGTGCAAATTGTAACCATGACGGATTAATTGCGCAAAGCGAGTACTGAAACTAGTAACGCAAATACACATGCACCTTTTATTCACATCTATCATTATATACTCTATGGCATTATTACATCTACTCTTCGTACTCGAGCACCTCCTGCTCCTCCTCGAGGCCCTCGGTGGCCACGTCCTCCACGTTGAGAAACTCGGCCGAGATCTGGTCGGAGCCCTCCTCGCTGTCGTCGGCGGACTGCTGCTGGGCGAGGCTGATCTCCTCGGCGATACGCAGCCGTCGGATCTCGTCGAGCGTCTTGGACAGCAGCTCCTGCTGCTTCTCCTCCTCGGCGCGCTGGAGGCTCTCCTTCTCCTCCTGCTCCTTGTCCTGCGCGACAATCTGCGGCGGGATGGGGATGCCCTGGATGGCGCAGTACAGCCGGGTGCACGCGTACGACTCCCAGTCGATGGTGTTTTCCGGCACGCAGTCGCACTTGAGGCCCTTTTCCTTCTGGTTGTACGGGCAGTGGGTCATGGGCGGGTGCGTGTAGCCAATGTCGTCAAAGAAGTGAATGTCGTTGCGGTCCATAAAGAGCGACGCCGCGATCGAGTGCACGGGCGCGTCGCCCCAGCGCTCGTAAAAGAAGCCGCCGGCCTTGTCGAGGTGCTCAAAGTAGTTGGTGTACGTCTCGCCGCGCCAAAAGTCCATGTCGCCGACCTCAAAGTTGGACCAGAAGTGGCACAGATTGTACGTCTCGTACGTCTCGGCGACCGTCACAAAGCCCGCGAGGTTGTTGGGCTGCACGGCCTTGGGGAACTTGGCAATGAACGACTTGGTGGTCTCCCACAGCGTCTCGATCGTCTCGCCAAACTCGTGCACGGTGATGGTGAAGCCGTACTTCTTGCCCGTCTGGCGGAAGTAGCGAAACACGTCGTAGTTGATGTCGCAGTGCAGCGACGTGCCGGGCTCGACGCGCCAGTAGTAGCGGTAGCGCTGCATGAGCTCGTGCTGGAAAAAGAAGCCCGACTCGAAGCGGCACATGTGGCGGTACGACTCGGACTCGGCGTAGATAATGCCGAGCGCGGCCATGGCGTCGCGCGTCTCCGCCGCGTGCGTCTGGTTGATGAAGGACGGGTACGACCAGTGGCGCTGCGGCACCACGCCGTAGTGCACATTGCCCGAGATGAGCGTCGACGTCATGTTGATAAACTCGTCGGAAAAGGGCTCATTGTTGAGAAACACCCAGTCGTAGTGGTACTTGCCGTTGAAGCGGTCCTCGACGGTGCGGATCGACGGCAGCAGCTGGTCGAGCTCGTTGTTGCGCGCGAGCGTGATGAAGGTCGCGTTCTCGCGGCGGTACTCGGCCTCCTTCGCGGCCGCCGGCGGCGCGGTGGTGCCGCTCGCAAACGTGTTGGCGTAGTTGGACAGCTGCGCGGCCTGGTTCTTGGCCGACTCGGCCAGCTGCGGAGCCACGTACTGGATCGAGTTGGACGCTGTGAACAGGTTGTAGGCAATGACGGCGCAGACCGCCAGCCCGACGAAGCGGATGTAGGAGCGCGAGAGCATTTGCACTTACAAAGCCGGATTAGGCAACTGCAAAAAAAGGACAAACACTAGAGACAGTCTCGAGCAGAGGGGTGGCTGGAAACGAGCGGGTGGGCCGGTTAAAAGCACAGCTCGCGGGGTCACGGTGCGAGCGTGAAAATTAGTAACAAAGAAGGTGACCGGGGTACCGTGGCAACCAGCGGACAGGTACGCTCAGAGAGGCAGCAAGGGCTGAAAAAATTGGGTTTTTGCTGGGTGCAACACGAAAACGCTACTGCGCAGCAGGGAAACGAGCGACTGTGGTGCGGAGGGAGATGAGCAATCGGCCGGCAGAGTGTTGCTGGGCGCTCAGAACAGTGGATCAGAAGGACTTTGCTAGCGATTGGCCCTCGCGGCCTTTATATAAGCGGCAGGAACATGTGTGCCTCACAGCTGCTTCCATCAGCTAGGGGGCTGCATACGGGGCGGTGGGTCTACTTGGACGACACGCGTCCGAGCTCAGCGGATGGCGCCAGCCGGCGGCCCAGGGCCCCGGCCCCAACAGCAGCCATCAGTGCCGCTCGCAGCCAGACCTCCAAGAGCCCGGCTCGTTTGGCCCTTCCAGCTCGCAGTGCGCAGCATTCTGACAGCTACCTCAAAATTGCGCACCCGCGCTAGCGGGTGTCAAACTTCATCAATGCGCGCTTCCGGACATGCACCTGCCTGTTTTGCAAGCCTCACTGCACCGGCCAATTACAGCAACCAGCGCGCCCCAGCCCTCGCCCACGTCTGAAACTGACGTGTTGGGACTGCCAGTTGTCGTAGCAGCGCTGGCTGCCGACTCTCAATCATCGTCAGTGCGCGCCGCTGGCCCGCCAGCGCTCCTCCGACACCGGGCCCAGCTCCCGCTGCTGCGTTTGTTGTTCATGCCACCCTGCCTGCTCGCTTCCTGCTGTCGCGACCACACCTGGCTGCTCAAGGCGCATGATGCGACGCAGGTAGGGTGCAATGGATAACAAACTGGCAGGGACATCGGAAATGGACACTGGGCCATGCCCGAGCCCATGTCATGGAACGCTGCTGGCCTGCCAGCAACTCGGCCTCCGTCACAATCCACCATACACTGCGGCGCGCAGTACGTCAGCGTCCTGTCGTCTGCGAGCGCTCCCTGATGCCAGCTCCCGCCCGGCCAGCACCTTCGCCAAAAAAAACGTTGCAAAAAAAAAAATCGTGCTGGGCTGCCCCCATGTGTCACCGCTACGGGGCTGCCAGCGCCAGGCGATGGCACTACCAGCTGCTGAAACCTCTGACAGAGCCATCACCAGCCAAAATGCCCAGGCTCACCATCACAAGCACCACACGATCCCTGCCAGCCTCGCAACTCGCGCTCACGCCAACGCACCTGGCAATTTTTGCACCACGCCCCTAGCCCAGCCCAAACCAGTCAAATCTCTGTCTTGCCTGTTTGGATAAATCGCTTTTTTGGCCCGAATCCGGATCATCTGCGAAGACCACAGCTGCTCCGGGCTGCCCTTCCCTTCGGAGATAGCCCGACCAGGATCGTGCCTGGCCTCGGTCGCACCGCGCGCCCGTCTCGGTGTGGAGGTGGCTCGCTTCTGATTGCTCGTGCTCGCTGCCTCCCCCCGCTCGCTACCAACGGTTCATCAAAGTCGCAACGCGCTTGACACGGTTTCACGTTAGTGCTTCCTGCCAGTGCTTCCAGCAGACGCGAACAAGTAGTCGGACACAGGTGGGGCCATTGTGGGCTACGTGAAACAGCGGCAGGGCGCCATAAACCTATTATCGATTGACATATATTGGATCAGCGCCCTTTTTACCCTCTACGTACGTAAGCGAAGCACAGACGTTTCCGTCCAGACAAAGGCTATACCTTATTTTTGCACGCGTCGCTGATTCACAGTGCGATGACTTTGCAACTCGGCCCGCCAGTAGCCCTGCCGCTGCCCTCGCCGCCACGCGCTTTGCAACTAGACACTGATACACTAAAGCGTCATCATGCCCCTTCCTGTTCCATCTGTACACTAATTCAGTCGGGTTTATAGCAAAAATATTTATGAATGGTCTGACCTATATAGGCTATAGCCCTATCGTGCAGCGCTATACATTGCAAAATTTTGCTATGATTCCAACGGCATGGCCTGCGTCGGTGCCAAGATTGTAGCCTGTACACCTCAGGCACTCCCGTCCTATTTGTCAAATACGTCACTTTTCTTCTGCATTGGTATCGCTCACATTCTGCTTAAATGTATTTTACATGGTGCAATGTATCTGGTGAGACATTGCCTCCAGCCAATTAATATTAATATCATCAATTAATATCTTTCAAAAAGCCTGCGCTCGACCATCGACTTTCCCTGTCTGCGAATAACCTCCAACAGATTGCTAATGCGGGCCCGAGGTCACCTCAAAATGGACCGCTCTCGCCCTCAGGCCGTAACTTTCTGCCAACGCAACGCGTCTCAACTCATATCCGTTACAGTTGTAGCTAAACCACCCTCCCACAGTGGGTCTCACGAACCCTGATTTTGCCTTGATGAATTTCTGGACCAAAACGCCAATTCTTGCCTGTCACATACTGTGCATAATGTCACAAATAGCTTTGCTGGACAAACCACAGCTTGTGGATATCTAAACTGCTGGAAAGGTTCTGCCCAATGCTCATCTGGATAACAATTTGCCTCACCGAGTGCCATCAGACAACAACGCGCTGCTAGCGCACTCGTGCTGTAATTCAAAAATGGGCAAATTAATAACAAATTGATAACGTCATTCATCAGCTTATTTATAGCCAGCTGTCACAATCAGTTTGTAACAGTTTCATTGGCTCGACTCTCCCGCTAGCAATTCGGCGCACCACAATGCCCTTTCATGTATTAACCTTTCGAAACGCAAAGAACCAGACTGCCAACTTTCAATAACATGCAAACGCTCGCCAACTTTCAAAAGCATGCAAGCTAACTAAATTCCGTTTCGCCAACTTGAAATATAGAGCTCTTGCGAGTTGCTGCATCTCAGATGTGCATCTTTACCACCCGACAACCTTCACTCGACGATGAGCTGCAATCAAGTGACTCTCAGGGGTTTCTTTCGTCATCTCACAGACTGCACAATGATGGCTCTCTAACAGAGCAAAAGGTCTCTCCAAGTTATTTAAGTGCGCGCAGGTGTCAAATTCAAAAGCTCAAATTTTGATGTTGGGACCACAAGCGTCTACCTGGTCACTCCGAACAATGTAGATTCCAACCCCGATATTAACGCTCGTCAGAAGCATATTGCTAAGAACTAGCTGCTGAAGACACCCAAGCCAGTTTGATTGTGCTCAGTCGTGCTCACTCTTAGCAGTATGTGACTCGCAAAGCCACCGCGCTTAGCCACAAAGCCAAGAAACTCTCTGCAACACGCCGCAGGCCCTTACACACGTGTCTTCGTTCAACAAAGAGAGGCGCCAGTCCCCGCTGGCTCTTGACTTGAACTCACACGATAATGCTTATCACACTTTCCTATGCAGGTTACGTATGCAAAATCATGCAAAAATCATGCAAAGTTCCAAATTCGGAAAGTGTGTGTCTGGGGATCTGGGGTGTCACAATTTTTCAACAAGAGGCAAACATCTCCGGGTATTGGTCTCACCGCTTGTCGCTCCACACCTTGGCACTTTATGTGACCCAGTGCTTCACATCTTTGCCACTTCTACAGCCTGGATTCTTCCTAGCACCGCTGCTATATCACAATACTGTCCGTTGGCACTCTTCGTCAGCCGTACCGTGCCAAGTCCTTGGCTGTCGTTCGCCCAGAGGCCAAGCAACGACCAAGCTACGGCCAAGCTACGGCCAAGCTACGGCCAAGCCATGGCCAAGAGCCATTTCTGGTTGCCAGAGATTAAACGTGCTTTGCATCTGAGCTGTCATTGAACGGCGGCCGTTGCAAGTCAAGCCGCCATGTTCACTCGTCGCTAGAGCAATACTTGGCGCCAAGTTATACTTTTAGGTTTTTAGTGATAATTGACACAGAAGTTGTCGTCAAGATAGTGATGCTCCTTAACGTGCCTTAGGTTATAAATTCCCGGTATCCAGCCTCTGGCATGAATCACAAAGAGTCAAAGCACACACAACAAGAAAATGGCGACATACCCCCTTCATAAATATGACTGGCTCATGGCTCTTGTTACCATCTGCTTGTGTGTATCAGCATTTGGTAATGGTGCTAATGATGTGGCAAACTCCTATGCTACCTCTGTAGCGGCCCGAACTTTGGAAATGTGGCAAGTAGGTATCTTATCTACAATCACTGAATTCGTGGGCGCCGTCGCTCTTGGTGCTCGTGTTGTCAAAACCATCAAAGGAGGAATCATGCCTATCGACAAGTTCAAAGGAAAACCAGAGGTCCTTCTCCTTGCCATGTCATGCGCTGAATTTGGTTCCTCTATTTTTCTGATTATTGCAACCAAGATTGGTTTCTCCGTCTCCACCACCCAAACAACCGTCGGTGCTCTCATCGGTGTTGCCTTTGCTTCTCAAGTCGGTGTCAAATGGGCGTGGTCGTCAGGTTCAGTTTCTCAGATTGCTGCCTCTTGGGGTGTGGCACCAGCAATTGCAGGTGCCATTGGAGCAATTATTTTCTTGACCATCAAATACTCCGTTCTTGAACAAAGAGACTCGTTAAAGTGGGCTTTGAGGATGATTCCAATCTATCTCTCTTTCACTGGCGCGATGTTTGCCCTCTTCATTGTCGTTGAAGCTCCCACCGCACCATCACTGGAGGCATTCGGTGCTGGTAAATCTTGTGGTATTGTTCTTGGTGTGCTAGCTGGTCTCCTTGTCTTTAGCTACATATTCTTCATCCCCTACGCCAAGCGTAGATTGCTGAAAAATGATGCTAGACTTAGATTCTACCATGTTTTCCTTGGACCAACCCTCAACAAGGAAGATCCATGGATTTATTTCCCTGCTGATCCAAACTCTGGAGTTGTCATTGACCATTACGCCTCGGCACATCATAAAGAACCCACTCGGCAAACAAATGGCGAATCTGCGCTCTCAACAGCCGCCAACACTCCTGCAACCCAACCAGATAGAAAGGCTGTTATTGAAGAAGAACTTTATCTCGAGGAACCTGCTGTCACTCATGATTCTGGAAGCGATGGAGAAAAAGCAGTAAATGATGACGGAACCAGGATATATCACCTCAAGCCTACCCCCGAGGAACGATGGATTCATCCATACAAGCACCTATTCTTGCTAAATCCCATTCGTCTCAAGAACTTTCTTATCTTCTTCCTCTTTGCAGGTGTGAGCAGAGACTGTGTTACCCACTCATCAGAAGCCTTGGCTGGTACTCACGCAAAGGCTGTTGTGTATGACAACAAGGTAGAGCACTTGTGGACCTACTGTCAAGTTGCCTCTGCTATGATGATGTCGATCGCACACGGTTCAAATGACGTTTCCAATGCTGTTGGGCCCTGGTCCGGTGCCTACAATGCTTGGAAGACGGGATCCACAAGTGCGTCAGCCCCAACCCCAATCTTCATCTTGGCAGTTGCCGGTCTCCTCCTTGGTATCGGATTTTGGTTCTTTGGATATCACATTATTCGCGTCCTCGGTAATAAAATCACCCAAATGTCTCCAACCCGAGGCTTCTCTATCGAAATGGGAGCTGCAATCACTGTTCTTATGGCTTCCAGACTTGGCCTTCCTGTTTCCACCACACAATGCACAATTGGATCCGTCATTGGTGTTGGTTTGATGAATATGAAGGTTGGTGCAGTTCACTGGAGGCAGATTGCTTGGCTCGTTCTCGGATGGCTCTTGACGCTGCCATGTGCTGGACTATTAGCAGGTATTCCCATGTTGATAGCGCTCAACACACCACACTTTTGATTAAAAGTACGTAATGTTTAGTATTGTAGTTCTAGTTCAATGTATGGCAACTTTATAGTTTACTCGTCAGGTCTTACCATTATAAGAGAAGTAGATTTTAAGGTGATTTTGGCACGAGCAAGTAAGCTGAACGTCTGACGACAATGCTTATTTCCGGGAACTCCACTGCACTGCCTTGAGCACAAGTCCAGATGAAGGTTATTACGCGCAAAAAAAAAAAAAAAAATGCTCTGTTTTTAACGCTACTGTTCCACCATCATACCGCGTATTTGCCGTTCACATCAGCCCGGCTTTTGACTTCTGTGGGTCATTATCTAAAACATTGGGCCAAACCGCGTAAAGGTGCGTTCGCACAGTCATTCTTCTATAACAAAGTAACAAAGCAATAAGGGACAAGAGCGATAGATGTTCAGTTAATCGATCCAGAGTTTATGCTCTCTGTACCATTCACAGACATACTGTAACATTCACAAATATACTGTGCCAACCAGTCATATTCGTCTCAAAACGAGATGGTCATCTAGCCAGCCCTATTGCCGTTCCTGGCAATCCAAATCACCGTTTCGGGGAAAGTGTTGCAGGCGTGCGAAAATACAGGAGATGGCATAGCAAGGCAATTTCTATGTGGGCTCTTTCCTTTCATATAGCACTACCTGCTTTCCATTTTGTACTCGCTAAATATGACGACAGAATCTACACCAGCTGTAAATGGGACTCTAAATGCCACAGAAAAGCACCTTGCCGCACAGCCATCTACGAATGAGGTAAGTAACGCGGTACATGGCATATTGGGTCTAAACCTTAATTGAGTGTCCACGTTGTTGAAATTTGCAAATTGCTGAAATTATCAGACTTGTTGGAGATTGAGCTCTACTAACCCCAGATGAAAACAAAAACATCGTCTGGCACACTTGCTACCAGCAAACCAGCGACTTGCCCTGAGACAACACCTTCCGGTTCTCCAGCCATCAACGTGAAATGCGGACCACTTTTGAGATACCTCGGTATTATTGATGGAGTATGGAGTGGTTCCGTTATGATTGTGACTGAGGATGCCTCGAGCGATTATGCCCAGCCTCCTGTCCTGGCCATTGGTCAGGAGTCAGTGACCGGCGTAGCCTTTTTCAAGGAGTATGGCGTTACGTTTTGGCGCTTTAAGCTTTCAATTCCAGTGACGGATTCTCAGCAGGCCATCACTTACTCAATTAATGGCCGCGAACCCCACACGTTCTTTGTTGCAGCGTCGAATCAAAATTTCACGGTCATGGCCCACTCCTGCAATGGCTTCTCCTTCAGTGTGGACACTGATAGATTCAAGGGCTCACTGTGGGACGACGTCCTGCGCCAGCATGCGGAAAGCCCGTACCATGTCATGCTCGGTGGTGGCGATCAAATCTACTGTGATGCTGTCAAGGCACACTGCGCTCAGGCTAAAAAGTGGTTTGATGAACCCAATCAAGAGGTGAAAAACATGGCCACCTATACAGATGCTGACAAAACTGCTATTGAACAATTTTATTTGCAGCATTACTGTAAATGGTTTGGACAGGGATACATGACTCTCCAGAGTGCAGTTGCATACGAAAAAAACTTGCCGACTGCAATGGCTCAAATTCCCATGGTTAACATTTTCGATGACCATGACATTATTGATGGATTTGGGTCGTATCCCGATAAGACAATGAACATTGGATTTTTCTCTGGCCTTGGCAATACTGCCACAAAGTACTACTACTTGTTCCAGCACCAGGTGAACTCAGAAGATCCCAGTGAGTTCCAAGACCCAGCGTGGATCGTCTCAGCCAAACCAGGTCCTTTTATCAAACAGCCGTCACGCTCGTTGTTTACTTCTTTGGGTCCAGAGCTTGGTTTTGTTGGTTTTGACTGTCGCACGGAAAGAAAGCGCACCCAGGTTATTACAGACAACACATACGATAAATTGTTTGACAGAATGTTGAGTGAGACGAAGAAAAACCCTCAGCTGAAACACATGATTGTTATGCTCGGTGTTCCAGCTGCTTATCCTCGAATGGTGTGGTTGGAGACTATTCTTGGTTCAAGATTCATGGCTCCTGTTAAGTTCATGGCTAAACATGGTGTGATGAAGGGCCTTGTAAACCCCTTTGACGGCAGAATCGAGCTGTTAGATGACCTGGATGATCACTGGTGTGCGAAGCACCACAAGAGGGAGCGCAACAGGCTAATGGCACAGCTGATGAATTTTTCGAAGGAAACAAGCGTTCGTGTCACTGTCATTTCTGGTGATGTGCATTTGACCGCTGTTGGCCGCTTCTATTCCAAGCACACTGAACCCACAAAGGATCCCAATCTCATGATTCATGTGGTCTCTTCAGCCATTGTTAATACTCCACCAGGCGAGCAACTCGCTACCTTTTTGAACAAACGTCGTACCCGTCATCATTTTAGCCATCAAATAGAAGAAGACATGGTGAGTCTGTACACGGAGGACACTGACGGCTCGGCCAGGAACAACAAGAAGCTGCTGGCGAAACGCAACTTTGCCACTTTCAAAGTCGTGACCGATGGCAATGAGTCCGCCTACCCTGGACCTCGACTAGGGCACAAAAACACTTCCGAGACAAAATACTTTGCCGGAAAGGACTCCCTTCTGGTTACCCTCAATGTGGAAAAGGACGTAAGCAACACGGATGGAGAAACCGTCAAATACGATTTGCCAGTTCCTCCTTTGACATTGTAGAAATTTCCATTTAGTCAAGCTTCTAATTTACTTAATATACTCCTAATTCACAATGAAACTCGAAGCATAGGTGCTGTCTCGGAGCAGCCAATTGCAACGCGTCGCGGCCACCGGCATGGTGTCTGGCCGGGAAGGTCGGGTTCATATGGCTGGTTTGCTGTCTTTCAAAGGAAACTGGTCCTAAATATTAGATACCCAACCAAAAGAAGCTCAGTTTTGCTATCTGGATAGAATCGATAAACACCGCTCATCCTTTCCCCTGGCCGTGGCCGGTTCACGTCTGAGCGTGTCTCACAACCCAGCGGTTGGCAACCACCAGCATATATTACTGGCAAATTAGTGGGTCGGTGAACGCAAGCAAGCCTGAGAGGATTCCATTGGACATATATCGAAACGTATTTACCCGCTTCAACTGTGAACATTTTTGCGGCCGTTAGACTTAATCATTGACACCCGAAGCAGAACGCCACGTCACAATCTCAACGAATGAGCGGAGCAGTCGTACTTGTTATCCTCGCATTTGTGGCGACGGCTATTGTCACTGTACTCAGCATATCCCGCTTTACAGTGCTCACCAAGTTGCCTTCATATGTGCTTGTTGCATTGTTTTGCGCAGTATATATTCCTCTCTCTATTGTTGTGCTAGTACCCCTAGATGTCATGAACACGGTGACTGAGACGTTGAGCGAAACTTCCATTTATGCAATGTGGAGAGTGCTCTACTGGCTGGCATTTGCATCTACTTGGGCCATCTTACCGACACTTCAGAGCTATGTTGAATCAGGATATAATGAACCGTTCAAGAAGTTCACAAGCGCGCTGCGCAAAAACGCTCGGTATCAGCTAATTCTTCTTGGATGCGGTCTCTTGGCCTTGGTTTATGCTATCCTGTCGACAGGCTTGGTCCTCGCGTCTCTCAAGTCTCTCGTTATTGCTTTAGCTCATTGCTATTCGTTGGTACTTGCCATCTGGCTGATGGGGCACGGCTTGGTCAACTTTCCACGTAAGATTTGGCACTCTGTGAACGCTCGAAGACGTGCTGTACACTGCTATTCGTCAGCCGTTAGAGCCTCCGACTCGCTTGCCGACGCTGACGCTGCTTATGCTGCTGTTTGTCAAGAGATTGTCAGCCTCATTCCCTACAAAAATCAGGGACCATATCTGGAATGGATAGATGAACTCATTGAGCAAACGCAAATCTCGCTGTTTCGTGGCCATGTGCCCTTGGACGAAAATGCTCTGAGAAATGCACAAACAAGGGCTTCGTCGAGAAGAATCACTCTCAACAATGTCAACGAAAAGTATTTGGCCGACCTCGGTTCGAGATTTTTGGTGTGCCGCAGTCGTCTTATCAGATACAACGCTGATTGGCAATTACTTCTGCGACAGTGCTCCAAGGCAGAGGATATTATCCGAGCGGGTGCTGCGCCTGGTAGAGAGCTGCAGTTCCGATTGACTCGTTTTCAACACAGCTTTTTGTCTTTGAGAACTGAGTTTATTTATTCTGCTTATGTTCAGCCATGGCTTCTTCGTATTCTAGCGGGTGTACTTTCCGTGCTATCCTTGTTCATTGTATGGTCAGAGGTCCTTCATGGTACGCCAGTGAACCTCATTGACATTACCATTCGGTCCTCCAACCGCGGTCAAATTTTTATTTCAGGTTTGTTTCTGCTTTACATGTTTACCTGCGCGCTCGTCTCACTCACTAATCTGCGCATCTTCAACGTGTATGCTCTTGTCCCCAAAAGTTCTGACCTTTCATCTCTCTTGTTCTACTCCTCTTATGCATGCCGTTTGACTGTACCTCTTGCTTATAACTATCTCATGTTGATTCCTTCTAGAGAATGTGTATTTGAAGAGTTTCTTGGTAAATCCATTAATTTGACGCCATTGGGTCACGGATTTAACGACTGGCTGCCCAGGTTTGTCCTTGTTCCCGTGTTGTTAACCTTGTTCCATTTCTACGACAAGATTAAGTCATTTCTTGGGTTCGGTTTGTCGTTGGATGGGTTTGATGAAAGTGACGAAGAGAATGCAATGTCTTCCTCATCGAATGATCATGAGGGACAACAGCTGGTTGACAAGGCCCTGACGGATAGCAGATACAAATATTGTATCAAAGATCCTTCCTGGACTGGATTCAGTAACATGGAGGCCTCCCACAACATACCTTACTCAGATGAGCCCAATAGTGACTTTGGACAGGATGTGCTCAGTGGAGTAAGATCTTTTTTTGGACGTCTGGGAACTCAGGTTCGGGATGGATATGAGCATTTAAGCTCAAGAAGTTAAATCCACAGCGGAGAACTATTGTGATAGAGTAATTGGTTCTGCTCAGGATTTTCTACCTAATTTATTTATGTGATGTAGTTTGAGTCGTCAAATAGTATTAAATCTCGACGAGAAACCGCGATCGTAGACCTTACAAGATAATGAAATGGTTTGATTTATTTCATCTATTTGCGTATCCTGCGCCATGTTACTAAGTGATTATTCGGTGTCGATTCTTTTTGGGTTTCTTGCCAAATTCATTTTGACATTGATTCATTACCTTTCTTCATTTTTGAAAGTCATTCAATTTCGAATTTCTGTCTTACGGTTTGTCTCTTAAGTTTGGAACAAAACAGGCCATCAACTCCCTAGGATATAACAAATACACATGGCTCGCAAACGTTTATAGTTTGACCTTTCTTTAGTGGAGACTTTGATAATCGCTCTCCATAAGGATTGCGGCAGTATCTCTCAAATTTCCCACTTATCAAAAAAAAACAAGCAATAACCACCAGCAATACATTTTCCCTTATTTTGCAGTTTTCATCAAATGCTATGCTATATTGTGCCTATTCCACTTCTTCTTTCCAAACGAGTCATTTCCAGCTTAAAAAATATTGCTGCAACCAGCACTATTGATGTAAGTGAAGAAAACTCAGTCTAACGTTAGCAATAGCAGATCAGATGGCTTGCTGATTAAGATCATCAAAACAGAAGTGAGCGATGGGCTGAAGCCTAAACTGGACGTGTAGGATTACTCGATTGATACCCATGCCGATACGCGTACGAAGCCGTTAGCCCTATTTTGAGACAATTAAGTTTGCCTTAGCTGTAATTTGAGTTTTGCCACTCGGTTCTAGACCTATAACCTGCATAACTGTTTACAAACTGAGCCGTACGAAGCTGTATTGTACAGTGGGAAAAAGTGTCTATCGATCATGGAGCGTGTTCAACAAGTAATCATGCTCACAAATGACTCGCAATTGTTTAGACATTTTTGACTACAAGGTACCAGAGTATCTAGTTTACACCACTGGCCTATTTCGATGGCATCATCTTCGTTGTGTCAGTTCCCCTTGTCTAGACACAGCCTGTGTTTTGTGGCTCGTTTGTAAGCACCGCTCCATAATCGACTGATGCCATTTTACCCAGAGTATAGCTAGGAAAACATGGAAGGATGACCGGGTAAAGACTAGAGTTGTCATTAGCTGGCTGGTAGCCAGATTGTGCTCAACTTCGGCTCCTGCTGGTCCATTTGGGCCAATCTGGGTCCACTCTCTTCTGTAGAGGAAAGATTTTAGACGATGGCTGGGCCTATACAGGCTGCAGCGGGCCACTGCAAGCGTTAGAACCGGTAAAAGCGTTGAACCTGCAAAGATTCACAACTGTTCGCTGGCAGCAAAGCAAGTGGGCCCTTCACAACGCTCGGCCCTTGCCTCTTCCCGTCGATGCGAGTTGAAAAAGCTTAATCGACCCCGGTCTCAGTGATCCCTGGACTGTTGTATCGTAACTAAGTATCCATGCGACGGGATGCGGATATTTGTTTTGGATGCATGTGTAATAGAACCGGCAAAGAGCATTGACAGAGTGCTATTTGCCGAGGACCGTGGCAGCGGTTCCTTTCCGATGCTTACCGTACTACGTCATGGAGCCAACGTACTGCTAACGGCTCAATAAAACAATTTAGGTAAAGTCGTCAAAACTAAATCAAATAGGAAATTCTGTGAGTGCACTTGATCTGGCAGGTCCGCTCAATATGTCTACCTAATGTATATCCGATGACAGGAGGTTGCTGCGTGTATTGTGCTGGCTGCAGCAGCAGACACGTTGATGTACGTGTATTCGCATAACGCAACTAGATAGTTGAAAACAAACTGGACTTGATAAAACAGAAACACGAGCAAAATTACGCCAGTCATAGGCGACTACTGGCAAGAAACAAAAATCGGCCAAGCAAATTTGGCCCAGTTCTTTGGCAGTCCATTTACCCGTTCCCGATCTGAGAAGAGGCATAACAGGTGACACATATTGTCTGATGATTCAACCGTGCACACGTACACACTGTTGGTGCGCGGTTTTCTTTTAATGCACAGGACCTGCAGAAAGATCGAGATTGAGTGTAGCCACAATTTGCACAAGCTTTGCCAGCGTGTATCCTGTGCTGTCTTACCCCGGCGAAAGCCGTTTCTTGTGGCAACTCAGAAATAAAGTGAGAACGGCCGCCTACGTGGACGTTGAGAATCTGAGACATTCGCGCCTGCTGTATTGCTCGCGACTGTCTCAGACCACTTCTTCCGCTCTCGGTTCAAGTTGTCATCCCGTATACCGCTCCTGGCACCGGCAGCATAAAGCATGCAGACTAAATGTTGCATGCGTGCCAGTGGTGGGCACATTAACGTTGATAGCTCTGCCACCCTCTGCATGTGGCTGCAAGCTCAGGCTTGTGCGCTGGACGTAAGGACGGAGAGCCGGTAAACATACAGTAAAGCAAGAGCAGGTCCTGATGGTAATATCTTCTCCAAAGGGCTCTCTGATTATTATATTTTGTACACGTTGGTTCTTGGTCACAGTTCTTTGCCCTGCCCCCTCCTCCCAGCAAATGTCACTCGCAACGCTCCTGACGCTTGTCTCTGCCGTTGCCACGTCCCGAGACGCTGCACCACTTTCCAATTTTGGCTGCTCGCTCGCTGACAACTCCTGAAGGCTACGCTCGTATCGATCAGCTGCTGCGGGGTTTGCTCTGGCGACGACTCGGCCCGAGTGCTATCTACAAATACTGAGCAAACTTGTTGCTCGACAGTTGCTCGTCGGTTGCTCGTGGGTCTTCTCCGTCCTTCTGACATCTACCAACAACTCTCTTGTTTCAACGGCAACCTGCAGCAGGACGCTTTAGCGTAATGACAAATACTTGTTGTCGCTGCTGCCTATACTCTGCCTTAGCGTGACTGGCGGCAGGCCGACAGAAATAATTATCACATGCCATTGGCCAGTCTCTCGCCAGCCACAGTGCCAGCATGGTAGCCTAGTAGAAAGTGTGAAAGCGGATTGTTTGTAAATGACACTGGGTCCAAGCTACAGCTATATTGTTTTATAACAGAAGTGTCGTCATTTCTCAACGACCCTAGTATCTCATCACCCTGTATCCACATATTGGTGGATCTCTCAACATGATCCCTTGTAAGCCCCTTGTCTGGACCTGCTGATGCTGTCGCAGTGTGTGGCCCTAGCAAAGGCTGGAGCGGAAGCATGCAGCCAACGGTTGTTCCCACCAGTTGTAGGGTAGCCGCTATCAACCAGTGGCTCTGAGTGGATTGTTCTGGTATATCCAGTTAAGGTCGGGCAGCTCGCGGTGGCCAGATCTCGCGGTGGCCAGATCTCGCGGTGGCCAGATCTCGCTGCGGCCGTTGCGTTGCGTAATTCACTCAACGAGAGCCTGCCCAACAGCTCAACAATGGCCGTTCCCGAGAAGAGGATTCCATTTTTGGCATATTTGACAGCTTATTTGGACCATCTGGGCTCGCTAGATAAATCTCTTGGCAACCTCGCAACAGCTCCACGGAGATAATTTTCTGCCAGTGCACTGCGGCCCGTGCATAATAGGGTCTACCTGACCCACTAGGGTCATGGTTGATCAAGATGCAGGGCTGTTGGACTAGGATGTGAGGGAAAAATCGCTCTTATCCAGCTCTCTGGTAAGCCATGGGTCTTGTCGCTACATTTCCGTGCTATGCACTTGAAAATGTAGATTCTCCTTGGCGGTGTCTTATCGCGCAATCGCTCACGGTCTCCCCGACTGCGGTCTCCCCGACCGCGCGCTCGCCCGCCGGCTCTGCCACCAGGGCAGGCCACATTTTGTGTGCCACCGTCCACTCCGCGGCCATTCGGCTCTCATTGGACAGCGCTAGGATTGTGGGCTCTTTGGTCTCAGTCACAGCCTTGCCAGCTCCGGACCCCAAAACAATTAACGTCCGAGCATTGTCATCGTCTAGTCAATATATAATCAATGCCTTCACTACACTGTCTAGCGGACGTATGTCTCATTCCGGTAAGTAGCGCGGTTTGCCCTGCGGAGGGCCAGTCGCACCCAACTAACATAGGTTGGAACGCCAACTGCATCAGTGTCTGACTATGTCACTCAGGTAGTTAAACTTGTAAAGGAGTCTGGGCTGGAGTATGCATTGCATTCGGCCGGCACAACTATTGAAGGGCCGTGGGACGAGGTCATGGCTCTGATTGGCACTGCCCACGAAACCTTGCACAAGCAGGGTGTTGTTAGAATTCAGAGTGACATTCGCGTTGGAACCAGAACAGACAAGGTCCAGCATCCAGAGGACAAGGTGCGGGTTGTCCACGAGAAATTGGCAAGGTTGGAAAAGGAGTCGTCGGCCTGAGCGTCGCTGTTGCCGTAGTTATATATTTTGAAATGGTTATCTCGTTTGCCTGTAGTAGCAGTCGGCTGTTGTGGCAGCCTGACTGCACTTGACTACTCTTCTAGCGGGTTTCATCAGGTCTCAGCGACACAGCACCCGTATGCGATGCTCCCTGTTCTCGCTTGCTATGAGATGCGACCTCGGCTGGCTCCGGTCACTGTCTCCGCTTTAGGGCACCGCTCGGACGTGAATGTACCTGTGGTGGTGACGCTTGTTTAGGCTGTGTCTTTCTGCCTTATTGTTTGTGGATTTGTGTATTTCTATTTCTATATTCTGCTTGTGGTTCCTCATGATCTTGTCCTGAGACCCCCTATACTCTCTATATTGGCTGCACAGTTACAACCATCGTCGACTACGATAGTTGCAACAACAAGAAGAAAAAGAAGTGAAGGATAAGAATGGAACAGACAGCCGGTAACCACGAGAAAGCGCCCAGCAAATGACGTAGAGCACGAAATGACCACAATGCGGTCGAACATGCCCATGGCAACCGGACATGGCAACCGGACATGGCAACCGGACACGGACTCTAGGGATGCGCAGGAACGAGGCTCACGTGGTGGGCAGAATTGTCTGCAGACAGTGCTCAGCTGGCCTTCTGCATTTGCTAGAAGACTCACGCCTAGACGACGGTGTATTGTCTGCAACAACGCTCAGCCGGCTAGCAGCCGATGTGGTTGTCCAGTCGACGCGTAGACAGCAGCCCCACGTCACAAACAGGAGGGGGACAATCCCAGTTACAAAATGCAAAAGTATCATAAAACCCAATCCATTATTACATAAATACTAATTAGCAGAGTACTTGGTAACAGCACGTGTACCTTCAGAAGCAGCGTGCTTGGCCAACTCACCTGGAAGGATAAGTCTGACGGCAGTTTGAATCTCACGAGCAGAGATGGTCGACTTCTTGTTGTATGCGGCAAGCTTGGAGGCCTCGGAGGCGACACGCTCAAAGATATCATTGACAAAGGAGTTCATGATGGACATGGCGTGAGTGGAGATACCGGTATCTGGGTGGGTTTGCTTGAGAACCTTGTAAATATAAGAGGCGTAGGTCTCCTTTCTTCCCTTGGATCTCTTCTTCTTCTCGCCAGAAACGGCAGTCTTCTTGCCGGCTTCCTTCTTTTCGACGGCTGGAGCCTTTCCAGCGGGGGCCTTAGAGGCGGGTTTCTTCTCAGCAGCTTTTGGGGCCATTATAAATATAAGTGAACTTTTTTTTGAATTTGGTTATCAATGAAAAGTGGTTGATGGGAAGGAAAGAAAATGTTGCAAGGGGGATGTGATGGGTATTTATAATTTTTGGGCCGTCGTGATGAGCGCGACAGGTTTGGGAGCGAAATGTGATGAACTTGATCAAGGGACCCAAAAGGTGGCCCGCGACTGATGAAGGTGGCGGAGGAAGAGAGGCACCTTCCTAAAAGGGAATCTCCCAACATACTTTGTGCGCGGTGGCCCGGCGACAATGGCTTGGGACATTTGGCCGATGGTGTTGAATTTCGCAAATTGGGACATCCGAACCCAGACCAAGATATCCCGACGAAGCCGAATATCTGAGCACGCTAAGCTGCGCATTTCTCATCAGCACCACATCGCGACATGATTAGCACACAAACAAGGAGCAACGCCCCTAAACAGGAAGTTTATTGGGCCAGATTCGTCATCCGACCAGCCGGCCAGCCAATCGCCACCCAAAACAGCTCCCATCAGCACGCTCGTCGCCCCAACACGGCCATGTCCCAAACCTCGCCCAGCTTCATCATGATGAAGAATCACCACCCACAAAAACTATATAAACCCAGCTGCCTCCCCCGATGACTCGACTTCTTCTGCCATACTCACACTCCAACCTCACTTAAATTTAAAAAAAACTTTACTCAAAAATGTCTGTCGGTGGTAAATCAGGTGGCAAAGCCGCATCCTCTTCCAAGAGCTCTCAGTCCAGATCTGACAAGGCTGGCGTTACTTTCCCAGTCGGTCGTGTCCACAGACTCTTGAGAAAGGGCAACTACGCCCAGCGTGTTGGTGCTGCCGCTCCAGTCTACTTGGCTTCCGTGCTCGAATACCTCGCCGCCGAAATCCTCGAGTTGGCCGGTAACGCCGCCCGTGATAACAAGAAGACCCGTATCATTCCACGTCACTTGCAACTCGCCATTAGACACGACGAGGAGTTGAACAAGCTGCTCGGACACGTCACCATTGCTCAAGGTGGTGTTATGCCAAATATCCACCAGGATCTCTTGCCAAAGAAGACTGGAAAGCCAGGCAAGGCTTCTCAGGAGTTGTAAGCAGACTCTCTTCATACATACGTAATGGGTTTATAGGGTATTTTATTTATGATGCTAATTCTTAGTCACTTTCTCTTTACTGTCTGTTGGTCGCGTGCAAGCGCTGTCTGCTAGTGCGCGGCTGTGCTAATTGGTGGTCGGTTATCCGCCGTTGGCGTTGATGCTGGCGGCCTTTCTGACCGCTTGTAAACGGCCCTCGACCAAAGTCGGCGCGTCTGCTATCACTATCTGTGGTATTAAATAATTTCTCACTGGCTGCGGTATTGAATAATTCCTCACCGTCTGTGGTATTGAATAATTCCCCTTTTTGTAGTTGTAAAATAAATTCCCCTGTGTGGGGTTTGAAAAACACCGCCGGCTCTGCAATTGCCGCATCTCGGCCATACCAAGTACCTTTGATTTGTATGCTATAATCGGATTAAACAATAGTCTGCTTGCTGGATCTTTTTCTTTCACGTTGATCGCGTAGTGCTGTCGCCGGCTTGTTCCGTCTTCTCTCGTTCCGTCTCTGTCTCTTAACTCAATGTAACGGCTATATAGAGGACACTAGTGTGCCTAGACCCGGATACCAAGAAGAAGGCAAACAACCGAGAGAAGGACAAGAATTGGACTGAGAATGCCGACCCGCGCACTCGGAACACCAGAAACAATCGCAATACAACGCTAGTCAAATATACAAGCCTTACTATTCGAGCGCGAGTATTCATTTTGCAACTCAACTCCACCCGCGCGCTCCACACACAGAGCAAGGCGAAACCCGAGGCCGTATGTATCAGCCACAGCGTATCCAGAACGGCTCCATCGGCTACCAAAGGCGCGCAAACTAGAGCTTCCACGCCAAGGACTAAGACCGGTCTACCGAGCCACGCGGCAATAGAAACACAACGTCAACTGGTCTTTCGGCGTCTTGCACGGCCAACAGACACAACAGAACCAACAGAAAGGCGTCACAATGATGTACAGGGCCACCAGGAATCATGTGATCCAACAGAGCTATTTCCATCGCTACAAGAGGTTTGCTAGACTGACCGATATGTAAAAATACAAACCCCGCTGCTAGATACAGCCAAATACGTCGTAGCATGTAGACGTAACTTAGCCAGCAGAACCGCTGGAAACTCCACCTCCAGCAAGGTAACTTACACTGCAGACGCCGGCAACAGCATTGCCAGCAGAGAAAGTAAGGGATAATAATGCCACCCGGCAAAAAAAAGTGGAAGGTAACGTCTCGTTACCGGCCGGCTAACCAGGGTGTCGACACGGCCAGTACCACGGTTGCGTGCTAAACGCGGGCTGCGTCACATATGCGACGGCTCGCAGAGCAGTAGCGTAGCATTCTAAAGTGTAACTTTGTAATAAACAACATGCCCAGACTACCATCAGCGATAGGCCGAACGACAGTGCGGAGTAGAACCCGATTTGTGAAGAAGCAGCCTGTACAATGTTTACCAAAGCGCAGACAAACGCGTTGGTTCAAACACCGCTTCCCAATTGATCACCGCGCGGAACATCAGCACCAGGCTGGCGGGTCAAAAGGACACAAATGCGCAATCAGGAGACATGGACATGTCACTGGTGATTATTTTCATGCCTGATCAAACGGCACTGTCGGCACAAGCTGCACATTTAATACGGACCACCCAAGTAGCCGAAGCAGTGTCCCATTTTATACTGCACCTGCAGAGCGAAGCGGATCTTCAGCAGTGTCCATCACCGGTGCGACTTGCGAGCTGTGCCTGTCTATCGCAGCAGGAGCATGTCTCAAAGAGCAGGTAGAGCAACAGATGAAAAGGCGGGGAAACAAACTTGCCGACACTCACCAGACTAGAAAAACAAAAACCAGCTGTGAGTGATATACTGGTCGTAATGATGGACAGGCGAGGCGGATCATCAGCAGTAGAAGAGGGGAAGGCCGCCAAACAGAGTATGACACAAGTTCGAGGGTGAGAAATTGGACCGAAAGTGGCCGAGTGCAGAAACATGGGAACCACTGACAGGACCCTACTGAAATGCAAGTTGCCGGAGAGCAGCCTTAGCCAGCGCTAAACATGCATCCAAGACGTGCCGAGATGACGAAAGCGCCAAGCGATGGGGAAGAACCGAAGAGGACGGTGGGAGCGGCCGGCACTGTATTGCGACGAGCTTCCAACTTGCAACAACGCAGGCACGGCCGGTGTCTTGATCTGCATCAGTAGTTTCGTGACAGATGCAGGTGCACCACAAGCTGTCAGATCATTCAGGACTAAGACATGAAAGAGGCGCGGACTAGTGGCAGGGCGGTAGGTAGCCGGATCGTTACGTCAATAAACATGTCGACGCCACACAAGAGTCCAGGCCCGGCTCCCGCCTTCGTTGCGGCTGTATCTCAAGGTTGACGAGATTCAGGAACAAGATAAGGTTTCCATAGCAAGCTGGGATCGTGGTATGTGGATTTGGGCCAGCACGCAGGAGCACAACATACACCCACAAAAAAATGGCTATCGGAGTACCCGTGAACAGGCTGGTCGCGATGGCTCGGACTGAACACTAACTTGTTGTACATTGGCAAGGGTGTTGGAGGTGGAGACAGCCAAGAGATGGAGGTCGATGGACCCGCTAAGAAAGCCCTGGAGCAAAACGGAAAAACAAGCTCTGGAATCAAAGGTCACGAGCGTATAATAGATGTAGGAGAAATTTCCCAAGCCAGAAATCTGCCGGAGCCCAATCAGGGCTGGCGCTGAGCTGTTGGTCAATCCCGCTAATCACTTCCCCTCTCCAGCCCATCAACAAACCGACCTGATTGTCACGGGCAGCGACTTGATCGTAGTAGCATACCCACGCGTTTGTCTCAAACAGGCAAAGATGAGACCAGGTAAATCGCGCCTGTATCTCGACCTCCCAGAAGGTGTTGCTGAAAGCTACAAAACTTAACTAGATTGTACAGGTGCGTTTCGGCTCATGTTTGCAGAGGTGGGCGTGAAAATGTGTGCACGTATACGGAATGCACTTATTTCTCTACGGAATACACAAAGAAGCGGGCAATCCATCGACACAGAGGTGCTCCGGAGTGCACATGCCTGTGTATTCACCACATACTGGTGCTTTCATGTATCCGAGGAGGTTGAAATGCCACAAACGTGACACTGCCGGCGGCTCTGTTCCTCAGTCTTGTCGTTGATCTTTGCCTGGCCATGCCACTGCGAGAACCTATGATCGCTTCTGATGTTGCCGTTATTCTATAAAGCGCAGCCTCACAGTGTCTGGGCAGAGCTGAGATGTGCAGATTCCAACGGCATTGCGTCGAAGACTCAAACCCAATACAACCAGCGATCGCTTGCATCACCAGCGCAGCATTTTGGCTCAGTTGATGTCTGCTCAAAATTAGCCAATAGAACCTGTACACAGAGCAATGTGATCACGATGTTCTTGCTAGCTATCTTCATGTCTAACCTTCCTATTCTCCTTTCTTGCCGCTGCTGCATGTTGCCGGTCGGCGGACAGATAACATATCCGCATCATGTGCTTACCAAAAATGGACAAAAAAAAGTTTCACTTAACTAAAAGAGATGCAAAAACCAGAACTAGCTGCTGAAGCGGTCCTTAAAAAGTCGGAGGATATTTCTGCCTTCGCGGAAGAGGTTGATGGAATTGACTTTGATGCTACTCCTGCGCCCACTGCTGCTCAGCTTGTGGAGGCCATGAAGTACATGGGCTTCCAGGCCACCTCCGTCGGCCAAGCAGCAGAGATCATCAACGAGATGGCCGACTGGTCCGGCGTCAACGAGGAAACTGGCGAGCCAGAGCGCTGTACCATCTTTCTGGGCTATACGTCGAATCTCATCTCGTCGGGCCTCAGATCTACCTTCAAATATCTTGTGAAAAACCGCAAAGTTTCCGCTATTGTGACCACAGCCGGTGGAGTCGAAGAAGACCTCATCAAATGCCTGGCCAAAACCTATCTTGGAGAGTTCACTATGAAGGGAACTGATCTACGTGAAAGAGGACTCAACCGCATTGGTAACCTGCTGGTTCCAAACGACAACTACTGTCGGTTCGAGGAGTGGATTGTTCCCATCCTCGATACAATGCTTGAGGAACAAAACCGCGCCCAAAAGGAAGATCCAAACTTCGACTCGTCGAGTCCTTACTGGTGGACTCCATCGCGCATGATTGCGCGTTTGGGCAAAGAAATCAACAATGAGGACTCCGTTCTGTACTGGGCGTGGAAGAATGACATTCCGATCTTCTGCCCTGCTCTGACGGACGGGTCTATTGGAGACATGCTGTTTTTCCACACCTTCAAGGCCTCCCCCGACCAGATAAGATTGGACATTGTGGCAGACATTCGCAGGATCAATTCCATGGCCATGGCAGCTCCAAGAGCCGGAATGATCATTCTAGGCGGGGGTGTTGTTAAACATCACATCAACAACGCCTGTCTGATGAGAAATGGTGCTGATTATGCTGTTTTGGTAAACACTGGCCAAGAGTTCGATGGTTCTGATGCCGGTGCCCGCACAGACGAAGCTGTGTCATGGGGCAAGATCAAAGCCGATGCCAAGCAGGTTAAAATTTACGCAGATGCCACCATCGTATTTCCAATGCTTGTTGCTGCGTCGTTTGCTAAGTAATTAGATATATTTATGCAGTTATTGAAAAAAAACACCTATTGGCACAAATGTTCCACAAATGGTCAGGATATATTGCACATCACACATTTTAATAACAGATAGTTACCATGGCCTAATGGTCTAGTCGTATGATTCTCGCTTTGGGTTTACTAAATTGCGAGAGGTCCCGGGTTCAATTCCCGGTTGGGCCCATCTATCTTTTTTTGGATTGCTTTTGAGAAAAAGAATATTTAGCAACTTTCTCTGGCAAGTATTGAATGGCCCAAAGGATGCTCCGCTTGGTTGGCAAGTAATTTGAGCTCCCTGCTAGATGGTTCATGTTTTCTAGATCTCCTTAGAAGCAGAGTCCCTGGCTAAATTTTCTAGAATCAACAGGTAGACCGTTTGTTCCTTCACTATCCCTTGCTTAACGCCCTCTCAAATGAATGCTACTTGCCCTGACATTGAGTCCCCGGTCTAATTGGTACCCTTGTTGTTGCGATTTCAATTACGTGCTTTGATGTGGGCACTCTAAGTCTGTTGAGCTAGGTTGCGCCACGAGCTGAACAAATGAAGAAACGTGAAAGACGAGGTGCAAAAGTCTTCAATTAATTGTGCTCACGGCTACTTGATAATACCTTGTCTACGCTGATCTCTTTTTTTTCTGCTTTGGTCTATTCGCTTGCAAAGACTAGAGCCGAGGCCATGGCTGGGATTGTTCTAGATCTTGCCAGGGTATATAGAGCAGGATCCAGGATCACATCTGAGGCACATGCAGGACCTTTCTAGGGTTACTGTCAGATTGTGCTAGGATGTTTCACAGCCTCCCTAGTATTCTAATGTTAAATTTCAAAACAGGCTATCATTCTGTTTCTTGAATAAACGCACAACAGAGCGTGTAGCAGAGCAATCGACAGGCATCAGTCAGGGACAGACAGGGAATTACGGCAGGCTACACGTTAAAGCAGGAACAGTGAGGCACTTTCAGCGGCAGGAACCGATAGCAAGCGAACAGTCCACAATTAGTAGTAGGTGCGAGCTAAGGGGCTGCAATGCGGGCCGCAATCAAGTCTCATCAGTCTCGGAAACAAGTGGGTAGCAGAAGCTGAGAGCAATATGAAGCAAAGAATGAAAACGATAAATGGCATTGACTGTAATCAATTGAGGTCGCAGTGAAACATTAAAACAAGCGGGATTTGCGGTAGCATGTTGAGGCAAATAGGAAGCGAACGGAGGGCTAGGCCTCAACCATGAGCAATAGATGGAACGCTAAATGATGGAACGCTAGGAAGTTTGCCAGCAACTAGTTATTCGGGACGCTCGGAACTTGCAGAACTCAACAAGCACAGGAATGGATCCTCTGGATTCGCCGACTATATTCTCGATCAAGTCACTAGCAGGAACAATGAGAGCTGTGACGAGCTCTCTTTGCAAAGACATGATCGAGGGTTATTGAACGGTACGAGCACAGGCATGTACATGTCTGCAAGCTGACCAGCAAGCTGAACGCATCCAACGAGCGGTTCTTGAATCATGGAAACTACTTATTTAGGCGGAGATGCGAACCCCAAGCCATACTCAAAATATATATTAATGCAAAGTTATCGGTTTCTAAGCTGCCACTCTTTCAGCGACCTTGGGAACCCACGCGCTCACCTTTGGCTTGACAGTGGAATAAGGAACATAGGCACCGTTAGTGCCGGTCTTGTTCCAATATTCAGATACGACAGGATATGCTCTCACAGACTTGACGTGGCTGTCGACCTTGTTTGGTGGAGTATCGACAAGGTAGCCCAACCAACCGTGCCATGCTGGTTCAACTTCTGACATGTCACCGTAGTAGTCTTTGTAAATGACCCAGCGCGTTCTCAAATGGATTTCATCTTCCTTATCGTTGCTGTAAAACTTGTTGCCATACGCATCTTCTCCGACCAAGGTACCGTACTTGGTATCGCCAATGGAGTTCATTTGCTTCAAGTACTCACGCGGTCCAATACGGAAGAAATTTTTGACAACTCTCGATAGCGTTGTGGACATTTTTGCTGTTGTTCAACTTGTGAATTTTCAGTGAAGTATCAAAAAAGGACGTTGTGATTGGGTAAACTGGGTGGGAGCATATGTGGCGTGGCACCGCCACACATCAGCAGGGGGTGAAGACGGGCCGGCACGGGCTATTGGCAAGAGATTTGCGAGTGCGTAAAGCTGTCCTGAGGTGGCTTCACAGCATTGTACGCAGACAGCGCAATGTTCGGACCGGCGGGTGTTTGCAGTAGTGCTAGCAAATGGTCCGGGAAGCGTATACACATACACAAACATATTGGCAATTAGGATGAGCAGACAGAATGCAATGAGACTCCCTGCGTCTAGAGAAACATGGGTCAGAATCCGGTTATACTTGGAAGCTGTGCAGGTCAATAAAATCTATAGTTCCCGAGTGCACATGGACCTGGAGATCTTGACTCGATTCAGCATCCTCCGCAAGACATTTGATGCCCTATCAGCAGGCACAACCCCGGCTAAATTAGCAGGAACCAGGACACCGGTTCTGCAGAGGCTAGTACTGACCATAACGGGAAGCAGCGACTGCAAAACTGCCACGTTAGTTCTCAAGGGCAAGAACTGTTCGCCAGTGACGAAATTACTGCAGTGCCGATCATTACCCGAAGACTACCGTGGCAAGCAGCATCCAAGGCACCGATTGAGAGCGGGTCAAAGCCCATAGGAATGCAGTGGAAGATTAGACTAGCGCAAGGGTGTGCCATCGAGAGCTGAAGTTAGCGTCCACCTGCGGGCATTTCTTGAGCCTAAGATAAAGCAGTTTGCAGAGGAAACCCAAAATGGCCGTTGATGCAACAGCACGAACGGCTCTAACACAACTCGTCTTGACTTTGAATCAAGGCGAGTCGGGCGGTCAGTCCAGTTGTGTGTTGACAGTATGCCAGGGGCATAGCTATGAACTTTCGAGCAGCATGCGCTATGGAGTTAGAAATTCCACTTTTGGACTCGCTGGAACTAAAATTATCAGGGGTTTTTGGCCATTGCAAGATTGCAAGGATGGGATAGAGCTTATCTACTGGGCCACAGTTCGCGATAGTCCATCGCGACGTCTCGAGAACCGGGGGAGGCAGTCCGGGCAAAAGCGTTTTCGAACGGTTCGACAGTTTTAGACGTTTGATAGGCGCCGAGTCAATTGCTTTTGGGTGAGGTAATTTTCTCAGTATGTGGTAGCGAGCGAGATAGCGTCACACTGGATAGCAGGTAGCTTTGAGTGAGCGAGAGGTCCGTTGTAACAATAGCGCGAAGTGAGAGCCAGCGATCTGGTCAAAAGAACAGCACAGGCTAGAGCTGACCAGCGAGAATTTTATCGACGAGTCTTCTATAGAGTTTTTTTTGGCGAAAAATTCGTCAGCGCACCCCCAAACGTTCAGCAGCTGAGATCTCAGATAAGGCAACCGCGAAGCTGCCAGAAGCAGTGCATTATGCAAAACACACCGTCAAGCATAACCTTGGTGGGCGGACGCTTAACAAGGTAAAAGTCAGTAGAGCGGAAAGTGGCAACAAGTTGTGGAGAAACTGGAGAAGCAGAGATGAGAGCTTTCAAGAAGGTTCAGAACGGACATCCGACAAATGTCTGGGCCAAGCAAGCCTAGCGCTAAAAGTTCCCATTGACGGAGCTCCGCGCTCGGGCTTGCCAGCTTCCGCCTACCTTGGACGGGAGTGCGACTGGAGGTGGCCGGCTGGTCAGCAATGTTTCACCTGGTGCACCAATGACAGGTTGGCGGACACAATCGATCGATGGTGAGGCGGTCTACCCTGAGCGAGCATGGCCAACAGCTGCTCAGCTGGGTCTGCTGGACCACTGGACGTGTCTGGACCGGTTTTTATTTTCAACTGTTCTAACTCATACAACGCTTGTAACTTATACACTATTATTTATTATTACAGTTATTTTACTTTGGTTGCTTTCATTAACAAGAGTGGAATGTGTCCAGCACGCTTGAGCGTTGCACCATGGCCAGCTTTTTGGCCGCCAATTCTCCGCAATCAAGGCGGGCAGCAGTGGTCGCTACCCGGGTGTTCAGCTGAAGCCGAGGAGCACCGGTGAAATCCGCGAGCCGGTGCTATCCAGTTGCTCGCCGTGATTGTACATTGTACATAAGGTCCTCCGAGCAACCCACACAATTAACACGTGATGGTCAATTAGTGCGGACGTCCGAGCTCCGTTACCGGTTGCACAGCGTCTAGGTCACCACTGTGAATGCTGGGTGGGTTCTCTTAGCCCCAATAGGGATCAATTCAAAGTGTGGGAAGACACAAGCTAGGGTGTTTAGTCAAAGGGGCGCTGCCCCAAATTTTGGGCGCTTTTGGGGGTGTATGTGCACGTCGGTGAACGTGGCAGGCAAGGGAGTTCATGGTGTGTGACAGGCGAGTGTGTATGTGTGTGTATGTTCAGCTGTGTACATGAGCTGTGTTCGCTTACCGCAGTGTACACCATTCACAAGGCGAGTGTGTGCTGTGCACACCCAATTAGGTCGCCTCAAGCCTTGCATTTGCATATTTTACGCCTTGACTAAAACTTC
This sequence comes from Limtongella incommunis, assembly GCA_003706695.3. Lineage (NCBI taxonomy): Eukaryota > Fungi > Ascomycota > Dipodascomycetes > Dipodascales > Trichomonascaceae > Limtongella > Limtongella incommunis. Next base: position 77,113 of record PPME03000024.1, read on the forward strand.
CCGATCAGGTAGGGCTAAATGTTTTCATTGCTTTTGTCGCAAACGCAGGAAAGCGCCTTTGTTTATCATTGCTTTTGCCGCTAGATTCTTGGGCTGCACGAAAAAGAAATCAGCTCTCGCGCTGGCCGCTGCAAACCCCTACCCAGCATGGCCATTGCGCAGATATAATACTAGACTCAGATCCTCACAAGTCGTCAGAAAAACCATTGTTGATTTTCAGCTCAGTCCTAGCTACACACTTTGACGATGGAGTTCGCACACTCTACTCCATACTATCACGTGATGCCACAGCATCAGGAGAGCACAGCCGCTCCGCCACCACCTACACAGGCCACTGTTGGCTCAAGTGCAGCCACCGGCGCCACACCGAATGTTCCTGGCGCCGCACATAACGCCACAAACGCCACATCTCACGCCGCACAGACGACCTTCAACCAGGGCCTGGCAACCCCGTTGCCGTCTCCAAATGACTTTTACCATCCATATGGTCCAGCAGGGTCATCTGCCCCTTACTCAGTGCCTTCACATTCGTCCTATGTGCTCTACCAACATTCTCAGCCACAGGTGGCTGGGGCGCCACAACATGTTGCTAACCCGCAACAGCACCAGGGTCAAATCAGCGGTCACTCGGTGCTCTCGCCAAGCTCGTCGTGCTCTTCTTACTTCTCGTCGCCGTCCACTCCCCCGGTTGCGCCGGAGCACCTCGACCAGGCCTCTGCCAATGCTGCTAGACAGCAACAGCAGTACAAAAACTACGCAGCCTACACACAAACCAGCTACCCTGCGGGCTCGGCATACCAGCCAATGCCAATGCCCATGGCTATGCCGGTAGCACCATCCTTGAATGCTCCTATGGGCCATCCACAGCACCTGCCTACTCCGGCAATGCCATCTTTGGCAAGTATACCGCCAGCACTGCCTTCCTTTCAGCGCTTGACCCAGCCGGGCGACGAGGGAATCAAAAAGAAAAAGGCCCGCCGTGCGTCCTCGTCGGCTACGCCACCTGGACCAATCCCAGCCTCTACTCCAACGTTTGTGCGCCGCGATGAGCAGGGTGTAGAGTGGATCGCGTTTGAGTACTCGAAGGAGCGCGTCAAAACCAAGCACTGTATCCGTTGCGACATTGAATCTGTTACTGTCAATCAGCTGGACCCCAAGTTTAAGGCCTCCAACTGCATCTACCCACGAGCAGTCGTGCCCCCAGAAGAATATACTGGCAACCGCCAGAAATACGAGTCCGAGTGCAATTGCATCGGCTGGGCTTTGGCATACCTCAACCCGTCGCTACAGGGCCAACGTGGTCTCATTCAGCGTGCTGTCGATTCCTGGCGCAATACCAATGCAGATGTCTCGTACCGCTCACGACGCGTCAAGCGTCTGTCCAAGAAACAGCTCCACGAACAGCGTCAGCGTCAACCAACTACCCAATTCCCCGCTATCAAGCTCGTAGGACCCATGGGCCCCATCGGCTCTGTGCCCATGAATTCCTCAATGGCAACCGTGCCAATGGGCCAGGTCCCCATGCCCATGATGGGGCCGATGGATGCAACCGCTGGCGGTGCTGGCTATGAGCATATGGCCTACGTGCCAATCACCCCGCCATTGGACGCTCCTCAGTAATTGTGATGACTGTCTTTCAGTCGGAGAATATTTAATCCAAGTAGTAGAAAGCAGGCTTTCTTAATGCGTAACGATTTAATGAACTTGTCAACTGTCAGCAAAATGTTAATGTAGACTAGAAATTCAAAAGCACCGCAAACTTTACAAACCTTGCAAAGGTTGTAACCTTTGTAAACTTCTCAAAAAGCGCTCGCGGCCGGTCAAATTTGAGCAACATTCCCGAAATGGCAAGGACCAGAGCTTAGACCCGTCACCAGCTCCGGTAGCAATGTTACCAATTTTCCAATTTATACTTAGATGTTTATCACGATCATTCAATTGAGTTTTTGGAAACTGAATCATTGTTCAAATCCATTTTGCTATACCTTTATTTCATGTCATTGTGGTTGTAAATTGACTTTTCATTAATGCGATGTCTTGGATCCCGTTAGACTCTCAATGACTACGTTGAGCTTGCACAAAGTCAAAGCAAGCGATTAGTATTGCTTCCCTCGGCTGAGTAGCTGATTGAAAAAACAGTTATTGATCTTTGGCTAGCAAATCCAACAGCCCAACCTCTCAACGGCTGCTCGACAATTTGTAAAGCACAGCTTAAAATCTTGTCATCTTTGTCGGTTTATGCCCCAAGAGTATGCAACAGGCACAGCTGCTTATAGTTTCGTAAGCGATTTGTTCTGCATATCAAACACTCACCGATGCAAAAATGGAATCATGACATTACGTTATAGAAATATTTGCTCTGCGCTATCATGCTCAGGATACCGAAAGTGCCCCAGGCTGCCTGTCAATCCTTTGGAAGACGCTATTATTGAGATCAAGCCACAAGAAAACAGCGAGCAAACTTTTGTGTTGTTGCGATTCTCTACAGCTTCATTAGAAGTTTGTCTCAAGTGCCACAGTTTGTCGACACTGTCGTGGAGTATGTTTCAACTACATCTCAACAAAAATAAGCAAATGAGGAAGTTGACAGGCCAAGATTTACCTATTGCGATTAGAATGAGTATGCAATATGACGAAATTGATCAGATGAGGTAGAATCTGAAAATGTTTATACCACAACGCCATTGCGATCTGAGACATTGAGTATTGCAGTCCAGTGCATTATGACACAGGGGCTGGCCGTCAAAGTTGCATTTGATGCAAATTTGCAAGAATATCAATTGAATCATGCGGCTCCTCAACCACTAGTTTCTTGATGCACTCAACAAAATAGCTCATCGGCGCTAGATGTTTCTTCAATAGAGAAAGAGAAAGCGACATAGACGTTTGTCTGTCATTATGAGATCCAGAAAGGTATCTGTTGTGATTTATCGGAGTATGGTGATACCTTTTGAAGTCATATTTGAAGTCTCAGTCTTTCTTGAAGTCTCCGTTTTTCTTTTTGCGTACTTTCAACAATGCTTTCGGTGGAGCAATGCGCAGAAATTTGTTTAACGTCAAGCGAAGGGTGAAGCAACAGTCGACACAGATTGCCAAAGTTGTAGAATATTTGCTTCATCCACTCGATTTTTCATTTATCTTTCTTTATGGTTCGGACTTGAGCTGAATTCCTCTTCTGCATGCCAGCACAGTGAAATCCGTCGGACGGCACGAGATCATTGTGTTTTGAGTGAAGGCGTTCCCGCAATGAACACTTGCTGCAAGCTCTTGTTGGATGGGGAGGCTGTATGATACCGCGATCTGTTGCTAGCAAAAGCCCGAAATTGCTCCACAGAGATGTTGGGTACTGTTTCTGTCGCTGCTTGACGATTGTATTTCTTACTGGTTTGAGAGAGCCTAAAAATATGTGAAACATCAAAAGATTAAGGTTTCCAGGATCTCGAACTGCTCTGTCCCTGCATTGCTTAGCGTACAGAAGCCATGTGGAATAGCTGAATGCAGGGTTCTTAGCGTGGAAGGAAGCATGGAACCAATGCAGACTACGAATACGTGGTACTAGTATCTGAAGGGCGTTGTGCGACATGAATCTAAGACATGAGTTGCTCTTGGTATTTTGGGTCTGTAAGTTGCTGGAAGGGTCCCACCACCAGCGTGTACATGCACAAAGCTACTTGATTGGAGAGTTCCTCATGAGATATTCTGCGGACAGGAATGCTTCTAAAGCTTCTTTGCATGATGCCCTCTTGCGTCCTGCGCAGCACTTGGTGATTAGCAATAATTCTTGCGTAAAAAGGCTACGGGTCTTGATTGGCCCAAGATTGATTGGGCTGCAGTGAACGCTCTTTTTGCTGTTGAAGACTTTCTATCTCTCGTGTCGATGAGCCTATTGTGAGATAATGTCTAAAGTTTAGCAACTGGCTGAGTTCCGAAAGTGAATGGGCGGTCCGCCTGATCTCCGAGACACTGATGAAGTGAAGGTTGGCTTTGGGAGGGCGCAATGTCTTAAGGAGCCTTCCAGACTCAGGGCTGTTTTTCATTCTCATATGGAGTTGTGGTCTTGACTTGCAGCTGACAGCTGTCCATGCAGCCGTATTCAAGGCTGTGAGGTTTTACGAATTTCTTGCGGCGGTGAATATCAAGCTAGCACATCTGGGGCCGTATGTTCAGGTGCTGCGGTGGCGAGCGTTTGCCTTTGTATTTGATGGCCTAGTTCTGAAATCTGTTATATTTTGGCGAACGGATTTATTCAAAAGTGTTTGGGATGGTCTTGTTATTGACTTGAAAGTAGTGGCACTTGTCCAAAGCCTGTGGATTCTGTGGTTCCATAATGCTTGGTTTTCCTTCACGGCCTTGCATCGTTAACGTGCTCTTTATGTATTACGCGATCTGTTTTGCTCACTGCCCGATTGATGCTTATGCCGACAAGAGTTTATGTCCCTGCGTTCTGTGAGGTTATCTTACACGAGCCTTACATGGATACTGTTTGAAGTCTGTTCCTGAGTTTCTAAAATGCCTGTATATTGTACTGACTCCACGGCCTATTCTTAGTGGGCCAGATGGTAGGAAGTATTGCTCGCAGCGTGAGCATGAGACCGGAGTAGCGTAGCGACACTCAACACAGTGGTAGGCAATAGCGAGAGCTTGGATTGCCAATCGTGGCCGCAATTAAGCCCTGATGAGTGTTACAATATGACGATCTCTTGCAATGGGAGACCTGCTGATAGGCGAGGAAGATCGCACGACGAGCTGGAAGCCGACTAGAGACTAGCCGGGCCAGATAAAATCGCTGGTAAGGCGCGCCAGAGATTTTTCGAGGATGTGTGTGCGATCGAGGATGTGGAGGGTTTTCGTGACAGCAGTGTGAAACGTCATCCATCGTTGGCGCGCGGAGAAGCTCAACCGCGGCGGCGGAAACTCGCAGCTGTGCTGCAATAATGGAGCGACCTCTGATTCACTCAATGCAAGATGTCAAGGCGAAGAAAAGGACCCTGATGTCTCTGCGTCAGGGTTGATATTTGGCCAGCTGGTATGCAGGGATTGCTTCTAGAAAAGCTTCGGACGTCGACTTCCGAAATGGGGCGCGAGTGGACAACAATGTCTCAGACTGCTGTGGAAGGCGAAAGTCGTGCGCGATGTATTTGCGGGCCACATATAAAGCTCAGCACGAGATTGCCAATGCTTACGGCTCACCAGTGAGTCAATTTGCGGTGCAAAAAAGCGGTCTACAGCGGGTGTACTGTCGCGATATGCTGGATGACTGGTCCCCGCATACGCCTGCAACGTTTCGGAAAACAGCCTCATACCTCTGCCTGACCCGTCAACCTCAGTGTGCACTGTTGGCTCGCAGCCTAGCAGTTTGAAGGGCAGCATGTGTACACCCGCGTGTACAGCCTTTGCATTCGCTGCGTTTGCTGGGAACAATCTCTTAGCGGCCGTGTAGGTATCCTACAACAGTTACTTCCATGCACGGAACATTGTGGCCTACATGAGTTGTGTGCGCGATGGCCAGCACGGAACGTCCGGCCGGCCGCTGCGTGCAGGAAAAGCGACCAGCGGCTCTTGCAAGACGTTTTGCCAGCCGCTGCCAACAACCTCTGGCCACGAATGCTGCCTGTGGCCTCTGGTGCGCGATTCGTGGGCCACCGCCGAGCTGGGCGCCCAGCTCGGAGGTTCCACCTCGCCCTTCCAGGCACCTGTTGCTATTGGGAAACCATGCCCCTGGTGCAATGACAGCGGCCAGCTGAGATCCATCGGACGTGCCTGGTGTGCGGACGTCCACTTAACAACGGACGCAGCTCGCCGATAGAGCGAGGTCCAAAATTGCCGCTCTGCGGGGATCATGGCTCTACAGGACAGCCAGCTGCGTGCCCAGAGTGCCGCAAGTGCCCAGCTCCGAGGCTCTTTCGCAAGTGCACAGCCGGCTACGGTGTGCACGCGCCGGGCCAGCACGCGGGGCCCAACAGCGTTGTGTCGCTGGCTGCTCGGGGCCCGCTGGCTGAGAGTTGTTGCTGCCAGCAGCACCATCGAAGCCTGCGCCTTCCCAATACGGAAATCATCGCAACTTTATACAACAGGCAAACTCCTTCGCAACTCCCAAAACATCACTTAAGTCTGACCTTGTCCCCCTCCAAATTTCATTGCAGCCTCATACACACCACTTGCAACCGGCGGACCTTTTGCAAACTGCCAATTGCACTCGCCCAGCGACCCCCCTGTGACTTTTTTGTGCTTGCGCAGCCCGACTCGACCAATCAGAGCTCTTTGTTTGCTCATCAGGTGACTCCCGCCAACCGTGCCCAGCCGTCTTGGTAGAACCCGTGCGTGGGCAGCGACGGCCTCAGACATTTCCCCCTAAAGCGGACCGGACGCAATTGCAATTGCAGCACCCAAAGTTCACTCATCCCGGCCGTTTGTAACAAACATGTTTTCTCGCAAAAACTCGCAGCGACGCACATACTCGCTCACCAGCTACACCGGCGTGCAGGCCGCTCCTCCTAACCGCGCAGCGCCAAACGCCGCCGCGGTCGCCGCTGCGTCGCTCGCCGGCCTGCCGCGCAGCTCCAGCCAGAACCTCTCGTCGGCCGCAGCGGCCACCGCCATCCGGCGCCACTCGCTCAACTCCAACTCGTACATGCCGCGCCGCGAGTCCATGACGTCACTGTCCTCCGCCGGCTCGCAGCGTCGCAACTCCATCACCACCAAAACGACCCGCACCGTCAACCCCGACAGAACGCAGTCGCTCACCACCACCACCATCAAGAACCTGGGCTCGTTCCAGCTCATCTCGACAAAAACCACCCCGGTGGCCCCCGCGCCAAAGCGCCGCCCTCGCAAACCCTACGCCTCCAGCGTCATGTCGTACGAGTCGGACCTCGACGTCGTCTTTGAGGAGGATGCAAAGAACAGCCGTCCGCAGCAAAACGTCGCCCGCCGCCAGCAGTACGCCCCGCCGCAGTCGCTCCGCTCGCCCACGTCGGCCTCCTCCATCAGCGACCGCATCGAGCCGCTCATCGAGGAAAAGGACGAGGAGTACTACTACAAGGACCACGTCCAGCCCGCCGACAAGCCAAAGTCCGCCCACGCAGACTTCAACCACGACTCGGCCCTCGGCTCGTCCGTGACGTCCTCCCTCGAGGCCACCCAGCTCGACCAGCCCGCCGCGATCCCCTACATCCAGGAGCCCGAGCCCGAGCCCGAGCCCGAGCCCGAGCCCGAGCCCGAGGCTGCGGCCGAGGAGTACGACGAGCCGGCCGCCGTGCCCTCGCACAGCGGCAACGGCTCGCTGTCCAACGCCTCGAACGTGTCCAACACCCCAACCCTCCAGGGGCCAGAGATCCCGACCGACCTCGAGCCGCCGCGGCCGCTGTCGCCCATGAAGTCCGCCATCAGAAACGACGGCTCGCCAGGCTCGCTCAACAGAACGCCAAAGTCAAACCGCGTCTCCTTCAACGGCATGCCAGACTCCCCCGAGCAGCCGTCGCCCAGATACACCACGGCAAAGAGAAGCGGCGCCCCGTCCGCGTACCGTGGGTCGCCGGCGTCGCGCAGCGGCACCCTCCAGAAGTCGCAGAGCGCGGCCCAGATCAGCGCCAAACGGTCTTCCGCGCCTGTCACTGCAGCCGCCGCCGCAGCCTTCAAGACCCTCGGCGAGCCGGACTCGGACTCTGGCAACTCGGTCTACTCAGACGCATTTGAGGACCCCCTGCAGGCGCAGCGGTTCGAGCAAATGATGACAAAGCACCAGCAACCAAAGCAAAAGCAGCGACCGGTGGTGAAGTCGCAGTCGCAGACGTTGCTGCCGTCCAGCAGGTCCGGCTCGGTCCGCAGGCCGGAGGGAGCAACCCTGCGCTCCGGCCCGTCACGTCCTCAATCTGCATACCAACCTAATACCCAGCCGCAGTCGTCCCGAGCGGCAGCAGCTTTGGCAGCGGGCAACCAACAAGCATCGCGCGACAGGACCGAGAGCGAGAAGAAGGAGCAAAGACGCTTGTCGTCTGCGGGTGCCGGTGTCGCGCTGACCCACCATTATAGAGAGCTCGCTTACGAGAGCCCGAGAGCAACCCCGGCTCTTTCCAAGTACCAGGCTGAGGACGATGAAGGCGCACCCAATGCTCAGGGCGAGCTGGACGACGATGCGTTCAGTGATGACTCTGACAGCTCCTGGCAAAAACATAGAAGAGCCGCCAGGGAGTCTCACCAAAAGTTCCAGACGTCGCTCAGAACACCAAACGCCTCGTCCCTCAGCAGGAGAGCCTCCAGGACAGAGTCGGTGCACTCCTACTTGGAGCCCTCCTACCAGGAGGCAATGCTGGTGCGATCCAACTCCAACTCATCGTTCAAAAGATCTTCGCGAAAGGGCGACGATGACAGCTCTTTTGCAGTCATGTCGTTCCGCACACCTCAGCCAAAGGCTACCAGTGCCTCTCTGCAAAAACAATCCTCGGGAACGGGTCACGGATTCCGCAGTCGATTTGCCGATTCTTCTGATGATGAGCCCACGACAGTGAATGTTCCGCATCATGAACCTGCTCCACTCAAAAGCAAGGACAAAAAGAAGAGTATTTTCAATCCTTCAAGAGAAACAAAGTATTTAATCAAGCGCAACAATCACAGCAGTGAAAAGACTAGCCCGCCGATTATTACTCAGCCCCCTCCACCACCACAGCTTGAAGAAAAGCCGGCAAAGAAGAAGTTCAGCCTCAAGAAGGTTTTTGGAATCAAGAGCAAGAAGTAATAATGAACATCAAAGATTTTTTGTATATCGCACAATAAATAAAACAACTATTTTTTTCCCTATACCTTCTAATGGTCATCCAGCAAATCGCGGTCAGCCTTGCGGACGGATGTAACATCGTCGTCATCGTTATCGTCATCCTTCAGAGACTGGTCAAGCTCATCAATCCTCTTTCTCACCTCCACCGCAACCCGCATTCCATCAGCAACAAGCCCATCAAACACGTTTCTCAGCGAAGCCTTTTGATTTGGCGCCAAAACAACATCGCTGAGGTGGGCAGAGTTGGCCAAGTCTCGCGAAAATAGCAATTCCAAATTTTCGTCAGCAAGGATAACCATGCGGAACGTAGCCAAATTCATTTGCATTTGGTCGTCGCCGGCAGCATCAGCGTCATTTGTGGAATACTCGATAGCGCGCTGAATAAAGGATGAGACCGCAGAAAGGTACTTTGCAGACTGCTCATTTGCAGCATCTGAATCCTCTGGCCCATCAGTCTCCATCAAGGGTCTTGTAAGGAGCAAGAGCCCCTCAGACATTTTAATAGTTGCAGTTTTGTTTACAGAGCCTGTTCCCTCATCATCGTACAATTCAAAAAAGTATTCCATAGACATCATTAAATCTCTCTCAAGGAGCGCATCAATTCCAGTTGCCACGTTCGCTAACGACAAGGAGCCCGTGAAATCTGTATCCCAGCGTCTAAACAAGCGACGCAAAAAGTCATGGTCCTTAATATCGTACTTTTTGTCCATCCATGTAAAGACTCCAGATAAAAAGTTTTTGAACTGGTCGTAGTTAAGATCGCTCTTTGAGGCGCCCAGACCAATCTTGGCCTGCAAAGCTAAATAGAATCGGTCATATGTAGCGCCCAGCTGCTCTTTGGACAGATTCCTAGTTTTTGGCAGATTGCGCAACTGTGTTCGTTTTGCAAACACCTCAATGTCGCCAAGAACTCTGCCCTTGTACTTGTTTCTGAAGCCATCAATCATATCATCTGTGACTCCAGAGAATTCTTTGAAAGCGGTGACCAGCAACTGCTGAAACTTGGTGATTTGTCTGCCCTTTTCTGTCTGCGCATTGGGGTTGTACGGGTCGTTGAGGGTCAAAAAGTAGTTTTTGAGAATGGAGATGACGGTTCCATCGTCCTCGGCATCGAGAAGCTCCTCGCCGTTAATGCGTAAAATGGCCAGAGCAACTTGAAACAACACCTTGGAGCCCTCCAGCATAAAGATGTCAACGATTCTAAAGGCAAAGATGAGGGGCATGGAGGAAATGAAAATAGAGAGAAACCAAGGCAGCGACACAACCGACAGCTGAACGTCATTTTTCGAGAGGTGGTCCCACAGAATGGGCATTGTTTTTTCAACCAGCGCTTCGAGAACGCGCTGATCGATGAGCGTGCCGTACATGGTTTTGGAGTAGTAGCCCGGAAGCAGCCTGTCGCAAATCGTTCCGAGGCACCAAAAGGCCTGGGCCTCGGACATGTAGATCAGCAGGGCAGCCACAACGATGTTCATGGCCTGGCAGTAGCCGACCTCTGGGTTTTTCCAGGAGTAAACAGTCAAAACCCGACGCAGCCTGGAGATGCCGTCTTCGGTTTGGTAGGCCGGGTACTCTGGCAGCGACCGGTTGAGATCCTTTTCGATTTCATCGATTGCAACCGACGAGCGGCCGTCGAACTCCTCCAGCAACGACTCGTAGAGCTTTGGGTTCTGCATTCTATAGTAAACGCTTGCGCACGAGATTTCCCAAATCTCGCCTCGCAGGCGGTTTGGCAGGCCGACCCGGATGAGCTTGTAGAAGCCCGGCTGCATAATGATGGAGATGTTTGCGCCGTGCTCGCGGTAGTACTCCAGCCACAGGCGCATTTTGGCCTTGTCGCGCAGCTTTTTGGCATCGCCGGGGTAGCGAAACACCTGGCCGAGGCCGCCCGGGGGGACCTGCAGCTTTGCTTCCGCCCCGGGTGCGTTTTTGGCGCCGTTTCCCTCGCCGTACTGCGAGATGAGATATTCCGAGTAAAACGAGTTGTAAAGCAGGCTGGTTTCCTTAATGAGATGGAGATTGGACTTGAGATTACCCGAAAAGGTGGCACAGAAGCGCTCGGCGCGATGGTAGGGCCCAAACAGGTCGAGCAGGATGGTCAGGTGGTGGCGGAGTCGCACGCTCAGCAGCACAGAGTTCGAGCTGGACGGGACCCGCTCGACCTTGCGAATTGTAACGACGGGGATCACAAAGTCGCAAATGCGGAACTGGTCGGATGCGAAAATGATGAAGGACTCGCTCAGAAACAGCTGTCCCTGGTGCATGAGCGCTCGCCCGGCCTGGGCTGCCCCCGGGCCAATGCCGCACGCGCACGGGACGGCGTCCTGGAGGGACTCGCTGGCGGGCAGCTTGAACTGGCGCCGGAAGAGCTCGTCCTGCGAGAGCTGCGGGGCCGGGCTCTCAATGCCCAAGCGTTCGCGCAGGTTTTTGAGCATGGCTGGATACGGCAGCAACTATGGGGTGGTCTAGATAGCACAGTCCGGGTGCTTAGCGGCAGCGGCAACTGAATGAGGCACGCACAAATGTGATGTGTCTTTTTTTGCACTGCGGAGCGCTGCGAGCTGGCAGAGGTGGATTAAAGAGGCAAGGGCTGCCGGTCCGGCTGGGGTGCAAAGGGAAAATAAAGTCACGTGACGCGATGGGCGATGGCGACTCCGCAGCGCGTTACTTTTTCCGTGATGCTCCGGCCGGAGAATCTGCTGGCGGGCACGTCGCGGAGGTCGCGGGCCGCAGGAGCTGGGCCAGCGCACGGTCGCGAGCTGCGTGGCTGCACGGTCGCTTCACGGTCGCTACGCGCTCACTCTGCTCGTGCGCCAATGGGAGCGTGCGGTGGAGTGCAACCACGTTTCCGCCAGACGTGGTTTTTTCACTGCTTCGCGTGATGCGCCAGCTGCGCGGAGCGCATGCAAACAAGACACGAGCCTTTGCGCAGCTGGCGAGCGCGGTCCAGAGTGCGGCCGGCCGGCTACTGGAGGTCGCACTCTGGAAAAAACCGTCTGCATGCGGCATGCTGGGCACCTCTGCCAGTCGCCTGCTGGGCACCTCTGCCAGTCGCCTGCTCGCCAGAGGCTGTCCGGCTGCCGGCGCAGAGTGAGCCATTTGCAAACATGCACATTTGCCAGCAGCGGCTTGCAAGCAGCGCGCACACACTGGAGGCACTAGCAGAAAGCTAACCTGGTCATGGGCTATAGATGTCGGGCACGCCCCGGGAGTCGCTAGGCGGCGTTTCAGACGCTTGATAAAACTGAGCGGAAGACCGCGAACGGTTAGTGCCAGAGTACCAAGCAAGCTTGTACCACAAAGCCAAGCGGCGACGGTTCTTGACTTTGCGCCGCCTGGGCAACAGCTGGGCCGCGAGCGCGAGCGCGCGCCAGGACACCGCTGCTTACAAACGACCAAAAGTGCATGCAAGGCTTGCGATGCCTGCGACAAATCGCCAGCGCTCGCAGATAAGCTGCTGGAGCTGGGCAGCCCAGCAGCGCTGACGGGGCTAGCTGCTGGCCGCTGTCTCAGCTGTACCCCACATTAATACACAAATAAGGTTGTTTCTGGAAGGTCTAGTAACCGCAAAATCGCTGCGACCACAGCCCGGCATTAGCGCGGGTCGCTCGCCAGCGCGCCGCCGGCTGTTTGCACACCGCTGAAGCAGGGTTTTGCGTCGCGCGCACGCTGGCCACCACCGCAGCGCTCGCAAAACACGCAGCGCTGAGGCTCCTCCCAGCCGTGGCCCTGCCATTGTCACGGCAGGGTCCCCACCAACAGGCCACGCCGCCTGGGCGCCGACATCCTCAATGGGCAACACGAGTGCCCTGAAAAGAGGGGAACATGAGCCCGTCATCAACAACAGCACCGGCAGAGTCGAGCGCGCACCAGCAAAGGTCGTGCGCACGCTCTGCAACCAGCGCCGTCCAGCACGCGGGCCGCCAGCACGCACAGCGTTTTAAGTAAGGCTGCGCAGGAGCCGGGCCTCCTCCGTCTGGCCACCAGAACATGGCCACCAGAAACAACGACGCCCCGACACTGTCAAAAGGTGGGGTTGCAGCCAGGTGCAATGGAAAAGCACACCGCAGCGCTCGCGACGGGCCCAGCACACAAAGGCACAACGCTCCACCGCCGCCAGCACCCGCGTCGCTCGCTGCCTTGTGTTGTTCCCAGCTCGCAGCGCACGCTGGCCTTGTCCACCGCTCCAAAACACACCATTTCTTTTTCGCGCTACCCCACACTGCCAAAAAGTTCCACTCTGCCTGGACTTAAATCTTCGTCTGCTCGATTGTGTCTGTTGCCAAACCTCTCTGCCTCTTGCAACCCAGCCCTCCAAACCTGCCGCCAGAGCACATGTCCACCGTTTCCCGACAACCCCCTCCGGCCGCCATCGGGATGCAACAAGGACCGCCAGCAGCTCCGCCGCCGGCCGACGCCAGCGACAAGAAACCCGTCAAAAAGTACAAGTGCACCTACTGCGACCGCGGGTTCTCGCGCTCCGAACATCGCAACCGCCACGAGCGCTCGCACACAAAGGAGCGCCCCTACCACTGCCAGAAATGCCCCTCGACGTTTGTGCGCCGCGACCTGCTGCTCAGACACGACCGCACCGTCCACGCAAACAAGTTCCCGCAAAACGCAGCCTCAGACACCCTCGAGATCCTCCACGGCCTCGCCCGCGGCGTCCCGGCCACCCAGTACGCAAAAAAGCTCGACACCGGTAGCAACAGCGCCGTTTTCAAGTCTAACCGTTCCGTCTACTCGGCCCTCAAGGAGGAACCCGAAAACATGCCCTCCGTCCAGCACATTGAGCGGATCGGCCACCAGCACGAGCTCAGCAACGAGCCCCAGCTGCAGTACTCCTCCATGCACCACCCAGACGCGCACCTCGCGCACTTGACCCACCGCCACAACCGCTCGCTCTCGCCGCAAAACCACATCGCCAAGCCGTCGTCGCAAATCACGCTGCCGCCGCTGCAAAAAACCAGCTCTCCGCCGCTCATGGCCAGCTCCATCAACACCCCGGCCAGCCAGTACTTCCTCACCCCGCCGATATCGAACGCAAATCTCGCCGGCACGAACCTCACAAACTCGTCGATCGGCGCAATCCCCAGAGCCTACTCGTCGTCGTCGTCGGCCCCTCAGCTCTCGGCGCTGGCCCACGCCGCGTCGTCGACCGACCAGAGCCCGATGAACACGGACCTGGAGAGCGCGCTCATGATGACCCAGCTCCAGCGGGAAAAGGAGAGGAAGGCATCACCCACCCAGTTTTACTCCTCTCTGCCGCAGTTCAGATCTATTGCTCATCTCCATGCAAAGTTCAAGGTGCATCCCGAATCGCTATCGTCTGGCATGCAGCTCAAAACACTTACACTGACCCAGGTAAACAAGTACCTCGCGGGGTACTTCTTGGTCTACCACGAAGTCTTGCCCTTCATGTCCAAAAACTCTCTCGATCTCATCAACATGGCTCCCTCCCTCTTGTTTGCCCTCTGTGCGGTCGGGGCCATGGTCTGCAACGAACCTGAAGTAGGCGCCCAAATGCATACCAACTCGCGACTTGTTCTCAAGGACTGTCCTGCTCTGGAATTGGTCCAGGCCATAACGCTGCAATTGGTATTTGTTGCCTGGTCAATGAATGAAATTCAGGCGGCGGACTGCCCCTCGCTCGTCCACCTCGCGCAGCAGCTTCTGGATGAGGAGTACTTCCAAAACGAACACTCTCACGCTCATTGGGTTCACAATGAAGCCTTAATTCGTACCTATTTCACCGTGTTTATCGTTGTCAACAAACTCTCCTCTATATTCAGCAATCATGCTGTGTTCTCTACCGACAGAGTGCCCAACTACTTGCCGATACCTTCTCCAGACGCTGATTGGGATGCTCCGGGAAAGGAATACACCCAGTCTCACGCAAATGCTCCAAAGTTCCATCAAATTCTAAACAGCATCCATCAGTTTAAACAGCATCAGACCAGTTGCTTTGCAAATAATGTCTTGTATCATGCACTTTTCTTGGGATTGACAAACCCTGGGTTTCAGAGCGAAAATATGCGAGCAAGCTTAAATCTTTTGAATGAAAGTACCATGGCATTAGCAAGCAGCGAACCCTCATCTAATCACATGTTGCTCAAGCTACTGCAGCAAGTTTCGAAATCCCGCGACTTTAGACATGGACTGGACTACGATTTCACCCAAATGTGCAATCTCAGATATTTCCCAGTGGCAATTTTTGCCTTAAGAACAGAGCTGTCCCTTTGTGTTCCCTATGACGCTGTCTCCTTGCTTCGCTCGCAGGATGTAGCCAAGGCAGCTCTTGCAACCCTGGACTCGTTGACAACGACAGGAGCATTCAGAGATCCAAAACTCACTGCTTTTGTCTACAAGCTGAGTGAAATATTTAGAATGCTGGTTACCCTCGGCATTTCTCTCGTCCAACCAGAGTTAATGTCAATGCCTGTGAATGCCATGGTCCACACAATTCAATCGTCGCAAGAACTCATCTTGTTGTTTGTTATTTGGGTTCACTGTATGGAAAACACCAAACCAAATATCATTAATGATGGCGAGCACCAACTGTTTTGTGATATCAGAGAAGTGTTTGAAAATTGTGGATTAGAAAAACTTCAAGAGCGAATGGCACCGGGTATATGCTTGTTTTTTGCACAGCTATTTGAGGAAAGGTTTCAAATGATGTCATTAACGTTGAAGAGCGTTGCTTACCAGTTACTATAATAATGTGCAACCGCAGACCCTGGGCGGGTTGGTAGCTTGCATCGCAAAGATGTGACCAATTATCATCCATGTGATGATTTTAGAGAATCGTACAGCTGGACTGTTTGATTTGACAGGAGTAAGTTGATGAAAATCGCCTATACTTGTTTTACATAGTAGATAAAAACAAGCTTAATTCCGTGGTAGCTGGTTCTAACAGGCATTTGGAACACACCCATAAGTATAGTTTCCTGTTGCGCAGAAATATATTTGTCGCTTCAGTTTACATAATTGTGTGAAAACTATCGCAGCATAGTCTACTTAGCCTAACTGTTACCGACCTTCTACAGTGCCCATGCAATTCTCCATAAGGAGGGGGGTGGTCAACCGTGTTGGATAAACATACATAGGTGAATGATTTTTCTAATTTGAAATACTGGTTACAAAAATGTTGTTTCCGGCATTGTAAGGCTAATTCTGGGCGTTTTTAACTAAAGGTCACTCACCTTTGTAGCAGCTACGTTGCAGAAGGAGTATCAGACACTACAAGCGAGGTCCACGTATAACCGAGGGTAGTCCGTACCCCAGGATTTTCTGGGGCGGCTGATCGCCAGACATATAACTGAGAAGCCATCCCCTACCTTTTGTAATTTCTACAATTATTTTTGCTTATTCTCTATATATAGGAAGCCTGTTATAGCTACAAAATGTCTGACATAGTCTCTGATCGTGTTCAATATCACGTTGCTGATAAACTGTCTATCATCACTTTGAATAACCCAGACAGAGGAAATGCCATGGGTGATGCGGAATACAGTCGATTCTGGGATCTTTTGGAAATAGCTGGAAAGGAGCAAGATACTTTTGCTACCGTCATTCAATCATCTGGAAAGCTTTTTTCTGCCGGTGCTAATGTTGCCGACGGTGCCTCCGGAATTGAACCACCCGCTGATATCGCAGCGGCACCAACTGACGAAATTAGGGATGAGCGAGTCAGGGCTTCATTTGCGGCAACTATTGGTATCCGTAACCTTCATATTCCCGAATCTATGTGGAACCACCCGAAGCCACTGATAGTAGCTCTGAACGGCGGTGTCGTTGGCTTTTCTGCCTCCATTGTAGCACTTGCTGACATTATTTATGCTCTTGATACAGCGTTTATACTGACTCCGTTCGCAAACCTTGGCTTGGTGACTGAAGGTGCCGCATCTTATACATTGGTGGAGCGTCTTGGTTGGTCACTGGCGTCCGAAGCCTTACTTGGCGCGAAAAGAATTTCTGCTGACAGGCTCTTGATGGCTGGTTTCATCAATGAGCTGTATCCATCTGCCAAGTATACTACCGAACAATTTAACGAGGTAGTCAGACAGGACGTGATCAAAACGTTTGGCCATCTTGACCATCAGTCAGTCAAGAACATTAAGAAATTGATCCATTTGTCCAAAAATAGCTCATTCCGAGATCACAATACAGAAGAAGCTGTGGTGATTTCTGAAAGATTTGCCTCGGGTGAGCCATTTATGAGATTCGCACAGATGGCTGCTAGAATTGGTAAGAATAAGATGTAGATTACAATGCAAATTACATTGAACCGCCATTTCCATGGTTACCAACGAGGCCTGCTAGTTCCAATAAAGCTCTCTCTTCGCCGTAGGAACCAACATTGATCTTTCTCCTATGCTCCGCTTCTCTCTCTTCCCACTCCCATTTTTTCCTCTGTTCTTCCAGATCCGCTAAGTCTCCTAGTCCCCATACCTCCAATTCATCGATCTCAAACCTGGCTTCATACATCAACGCTGTAGAAACTTCACTTACCAAGTAAGAACCTCCTCCACCTACGTGGCGAAATATTCCAAACTCCAAAGAACTTTCGAGTGTAAGCGAAACGTTGGACGGAACAAGCTTCTTCCGAGGAGAGCCAGGTGCAAGTGGTGCTGGAGATCCAAACCCCATACCACCAGGCTCCATTGTGCAAAAATAGGCATAGTTTTTTTGAATGGTAGAAGGCAAAAATAGGTCTTGGCGTGGTTCCAATTGGAACAACTTTGAGCGAGAATCACCAAAGCATTGTTTTGCGTTTGATCTCCAAGGTGCATGAACGTAGGCACCGTAAACCACACTAGTCCCTTCAGAGTAATGGGATTTTACTCTTCGTACTGGCGTGATGAGTTCCTCAAAAGCTTTTTCTCTCGAGTTTTGGGGCTTTTCTGGTAGAATTGATCCTTTCACCAGTAATATCGTTGGTGCACCCCACTTCAGAACCTTTGTTTCGAAAGATCTCATGGAAAAGCCATCCTTAGAGCCAGCATACAGCATACGGAGTCGTCCAAATACATTTACAGGTCCAAGAAGCGAAGAAAGCTGTGCGACCTTTGGTAAAGTTAGAATGTTAGAAGTGGGGACTCGTTGGAGGAAAGAATGCGTAATAGCTGAGCGAATTACTGCTGTTTCCTTGCCGTTGCTCGTGGTATTTTGGTCCGCATCGTCCAGAGCCTGATCTCCAAGTATACTTTGCCTTCTGGCAAGTGCACCTCCTGTGTTGTCACTGTACAAGTAACGTTCAAAAACGGCAGACAAGGGGACGAAGACATAAGGGAAGATATATCTGAAGACAGATTCAAAAACCGTGTAGTTGATTTTATTGATTTCATCATCACATTTCTCGTAACACAAAGCATTCAACATATAGGACGCAGCCTTCTCAAAGTCTGTAAGTGGCGGCTTGTCCGTGTCCTCAGTTATATGGCTAGTAGCCGCTACCCAGAGCACATAAGTAAACAGCATATGAATGGAGCGTATTGGAACAAAATAAGAGTCAACATTGATTTTGTCCAAAGACTTGACAACCTCAAACGAAGCCCATGGATCAATTTCATCTGGAGCGTATGTTACAGTATCGTGAACAGCTTCCTTATTGGCCACCTCGTGTGCTTCAGCAATAGATAAAAACAAAAGACGTAGAACATCATAATCATGAAGAATACTTTTGTAACGCCCAGTGTGAAATACTACGGCCTTGAGTAGGCTCTCTGGAGTCAATTGACAGTTTGCACTTGTGTCTGCCAAAAAGGGGAACCTGCCCATGAAGACACAAGATTTGTAAAGAAGAGGACCTATGTAGTCGGGAATTGAACCTAATTTACAAAATGATTCCAAAGAAACGGCGGATTTCGATTTGAGCTCATGTTGAAGGTTCTCTTTAAATGACCAAAGTTCGATTCCAGTGAGTTGCTTTGCACATGATTGAGCAAACAGATGAGAAACGCTTTGTTTGTCAATTGGTGTCGACTGGACAGTACCCATGGCGAAAGGTATAGGCACGAGTGCTTACTGCTAACCGTTGGCAATAACGGGTATCAGACTTCGATATGTTCTCACCCGGGCTGATGCGGCTGGTGCTGTGGCGTTATCAAGTGACGAGAAACAGGAACGTCTGACGGTGAAAAATAAGCTCTAGTGGAGGGCACTGACCCAATGACAATACTTGCACTCAATGGGCAGATAAGGAGTAGCTTCTCGAGGCAAATCCAGCTTCTGTTATTATCTGCAAGTATCTGGCTGACAGATTTTCGGTCATGTCCGTGATTGATCAAACTCAAACAGTGAGTGTAGCTCAACAATAGAAAGTAGTGGCTAGTCCCCTTTAGTATATAAATGCCACATTTTATGGACTGATGGCTTTCGCGATATCATTTTGAGGCTGGCTGGAGGCAGATTGTTATGTGCTCAGACAATGAACAAATGGGCATGAGTAAAATAACCATCAACTGACCTCACTCTAGTGTTACTGGCTGTACTCAAGACTGCACCACTAGAGACATTAAGACAGCCCTCACCACGGCCAACCGTGTCCTTTCATCGGTCCCTCTAATGATGTCCCGCCTACAATGTCCCGCTTACAATGTCCCGCTTATAGGGTCTGACTATTAAGATCTTATCAATTTGCCTGTCCCCACCTTCAACCGAGCCTCATCTCCACGTGTGCGGCGCTAAACGAGTGCGGCGCTTGACTTGTAAAAGCTATGCACGGATTTCAGTGCGGCGCTTGAATTGTAACAGTTATGTCCGGATATCATCTCAGCGAGTGCGGCGCTTACGAGTGCGGCGCTTGACTTCCTTCACTTATGTCCGGATTTCAACTCGAAAGCCCGAAGAATACGCATTATCGGAAAATACAATCTCCGCGTTGTTTCAGATAAATGCTGAGCTAACTCAAAAAGTCTGGAAAATTAGAGGTTGGTATCCAATGCTTCTTTACCTTGATATCACAGTATTAATTGCTCTTCTCTTTTAACGTTCCACGCTCTATTCTAAAATCGAATGTTAGAAATATGACTTAATTAAAACATTGCTGACAAATCTTTTTACTAGTGTCAACTTCCGATAGCGAAGTCCGAAAATACTCGGGTGCGTTCCGAACTTTGGTGATTAGCGTGAGGCTAACGTGCAAAAAAATTGAGAAGTTAAAATACTGTCAAAGCTAAACCTATAGCTTGATTTTGTTCACTTTTGTATTTTGCCTGCTGTAGCTGTCATACAGACTGTGCTCAAGATTTGGTGCTGAAAATCACCGACTTGGTGCTTGTGTGTTTGCTCTTATTTCCGGAGCGGCTTCCCGAAACTTTGAATTTGTCATATCCAGTTGTGCCTTTGGAGGCTTTAAATAGTCCTGGGATTCCATATCTGTGATTATTCAAAGCGCTAGGTCCATTTCTTGCATTTCTGAGCATAAACATCTATTTCCCTTATAACCGTTGCACCGAATTGTGTGATACTGGTAATTGGCACTGTGTTGTGTTATTTTACGCTGGTTTGGAATTATTGTCTGTAGGTGGTTGGCCGTCTGTTGAAATCAGGCAAGTAATCGACTTGATTGACTGGTTAGTTTTGAGCTAGTCACTGTTCGTCCAAAGAGTAACACAGGACGCAAAAGACCACAATTGGAACGTCTGCTGTGCTCTCAAAATGTCTGAAGCTGCTGCTGAAATTGCTGTAGATAAACTTGAAGAAGAAGGCTCGAGACAGGAGAGTTTGTCTCTTCGAAGTGCTCCAAGTGCTGCCCATTCAAAAAAAGAAGCCCAAAACCCTGCCATATTTGACGATGATGATGATCCCAAGTATTTTGTAGACTGGGAGGAGGGTGATAAAGATAATCTAAGGAACATGTCGCTTACCCATAAATATATGTTCGTGGGCGTGATTTCGTTTGCAACAATGCATCTCACCGCTCTTTCGTCTGTGTGGTCAGTCACCAAAGCAGATGTTGTTGACAAGTTTCACTGTTCTGACGAAGTATTTGTACTTGGAATCACACTTTATGTGCTCTTTCTGGGATTGGCACCTGTTGTTATATCTCCCTTGTCTGAAGCGTATGGACGGCGACCAATTTACGCTATTGCTTATATCTGTTACTTTGCTTCTCAGTGCATTACAGCCTTTGGACCTAACATTGAGGCTATGCTTATTGGAAGAGCATTTTGTGGCTTGTTTGGTTCCACATTCATGGCTGTTGCTCCCGGAACGATTGCTGACATTTTTGAACCCACTCAGCTGACTTATCCAGTTGTAACGCTTACAATATTTCCATTTACCGGCCCATCTGTTGGTCCGTTAATTGGAGGATTTGTTGAAAATGCTAAGGGATTCAGATGGGTTTATTATGTGTTTTTGATTTGGTCAGCAGCTGCAATGGTTCTACTGCTTATGATTCCAGAAACGTACCCGCCAAAGATACTCACCGCCAAAGCCAAGAAACTAAGGAAAGAGACCGGTGATAATAGATATTATTCGCCTGCTGAACGATTGGCCAAGGAAAGAGGCAGCGTTACTGATGATTTGGTGCACCACCTAAAGTTGCCATTTTTACTTCTAGCAAACGAGCCGATGCTAGTTCTATTGTGTGTCTATACTGGAATTACTCTTTCTATTGTCTACCTCTTTTTTGTGGCCTTTCCAATTGTGTTTGAAGGAGTATATGGATTTGGCATCCAATACGTTGGAATGAGCTTTATGGGAATTCTGGTAGGAATGGTATTCGGTGCTCTTATGACTCCTATCTGGCAGAAGAAAAGGCGTGCAGATATTGCTGCAAATAACGGGGTTATGGAGCCTGAGATGCTGTTGCCAATGCTATGTGTTGGCTCTGTTGCTATGCCAATAGGTCTATTTATGTTTGCCTGGACAATTTATCCTTCCGTTCATTGGATAGTACCCCAAATAGCCTCTGCAATTTTTGGCTATGGAACTTATTGCACGTTTAATGGAATTTTGCAGTACACAGTAGCTACTTACAAGGAGTGTGCTGCTTCTGCAACAGGATGCAATATCTTTATAAGATGCACAATGGCCTCCATCTTTCCACTATTTGCCGCACAAATGTACCACAACTTGGATTATCATTGGGCTACTTCTCTGTTGGGGTTTCTTACCGTGGCATTTGCTCCTTCAGCTATTGTGTTTTTGAAGTACGGTAAGCAGCTGAGAGAAAAGTCCAAGTATGCGATCAAGACTCGATCACAATTTGAAAAATAGGTGGTGTTTCAAATTGTCTAATTTTACCACTTTTTTGAGCGTAGTAAGCGCACATTATTGGCATGAAAGTTGTCAGTTTTAATGAAGATAATGATCACATAATGCGAGAGCTCGCAAGAAAAGTCGATTTAAGCTGACATGTTTCCACAAGATTTTTTAAGATAAAGCATAACACTCCACTTCCATTAAAAAAATAAATAAATAATAATAAAAGTACACAAAGGCAGTCACGGTCCTCACTCTCTATCATTCGCGAGGAATCCAGTTACACTGTCTTTTCAATTGGTCGAGTAATTTCTCTTCAGTAGGCGGTTTCTCAATGACGCCATTGTAAATTTGCGCGACATTTTTTGGAAATGTAGCCATCGCAACAATAGGTGTGGATGAGTTGACATTTAGTGTCTGTTGTAATACCCGAACAACTTCAGCACCTGTCGATTTCACCATCTTGTTCTCCACAAAGATAATGTCAAATTTGACGTTTGAGGTAGCAGCCTGGATTGCTTGAGGACCAGATTGCACAGCAGTAACCAAACAGCCATATTTTACTAGTTGCAACTCTGTCGCATTTCGCCAAACAGTATTGCTATCACAAAGTAAAACATTGAGCACACGAAATTCTGGCGCGCTTTGTTGTGAATTAGAAACGGATGGATGCAATGAACGAAACGAAGGTTGGCGAAGCTTTTGAACACGGATAGTGGCACTTTTGACAGCTTCATCTGCATCACTACTAGACGCTGAATCGCCTGGATTATCTCCTGCAATGCTGCGATGATGTCTTGCTCTATCCATCAAATCTGGAGATGACTCTGAAGAGTAAAGTCTCCGAATTATGCTAGCATTGGCCGGCGTTGAAGCAGATAGCGGCAATACAGATTGCGGCGAGAAAAATGATCCCGTAGATGACGAGTTCGACGATGCACTTGCAACATTTGTCGGTGAAAGTTGTAGATTGGGTACGTGATCCAACAATGAACTATTGAACTGTTTTTTGCGTGCAACAGGTGAAGACATTGCAGAACTGGACGAAAATGATGCAGTCCGAACTGGTGAGAAGTTTGGCGAAATCCCTTTCTTGAACGACTCAGAAGAAAATGACATGCCACGACTCCTACTGGAATCAGAGGATCTTTCCAAAATTTCACTTCTCAAATTGTTCACTACCCCTCTGTTGGCCTTTTCTAATTCGGACAGATTTCTAAAAGAAAAGGAACCAAATTCCTCATGAGAAGTGGACTCACTCAAGCGGCGCGGCCTTGAATTGTCTCGAACGTGAGGCGGTATGTGCAGCGGTAAATTTCTCTGGAAGGACCCGCCGGAATGCCCGATAGGCTGAGAGCTTCCTGGTGAAACATCCTCACGGTCGTCCTCAACAGTTGAGACTGTTCTGTCACCTTCTTCTTCGAATTCAACCATTTTTGCACCTCGTGGGTCAAAGTAATCAGTGGACGGCTTAGCCAGCGGAACAAAAGCAGCATCACTATCAGTGACTGTATCCCAGTCTTTCACGTTGGAAAAATAAGGATGATTCTTAATCTCTTCACCACCATTAGCCCCCAGTCTTTCCTCAGGGTCTGGTCTCAAAAGCTTGGAAATCAGGTCGAGGGCATCCTGAGGGATTTCTCGCATGTTGTCTGTGGGCCATTGAATATCTAGGTTGAGGATATTGGTGAAAACATCTTCCTTAGTCTGCGCATTGAAAGGCGGGTATCCAAAGTAAAACTCAAAGATGATACAGCCTACTGACCACCAATCGCTAATTTCATCCTGGCGCATTCTCAAAATTGTTTCTGGTGCTAAATAATCTGGAGTACCAACAAAATGAGCAGTCATGGAACCTTCCCCATCGTCATCTAGCATTTGATTTGACTGGAGCGGTGAAGAATCGGCAACCATGACACGGCCAGAGCTGCCACTGGAATTGGACTCCACGTCATCCGATCCTTTACGCACCTTGAAAGCCTTTTGAATCTGTGAGAATGATGACGTGCGATTGTACGGAAAGCCACCTGGCATGAAGCTAATCGTGGGATCGTGAAGAAGACCACTCAGCGACATTTTTGAATCCGATTGAGTGTGCGAATCATTGCCAGATGCAGAACGAGTGCCGACAGACATTGACGAGGGAACAGTTGGCATAGACATTGCGTTACCCATAACATTATTTGAAGATCCGCCAGCACTAGACACAGTGGAGTTGACTGTGGACACAGATCCAGAATGAGAGCTGCTGCGGGATCCAGTGTTATTTCTGGTTGAGTTGTTGCGGGGTTCACCATAACAAGAAAGACCAAAGTCAGTAAGCTTGACGTGTCCATTGGAGGCAATGAGCAGGTTGTCTGGTTTCAAATCGCGATGAACAACTCCTCTCTTGTGCAAATCATCAACGGCAGCAACAAGCTCGGTGGCAAATTGCTTCGCCCAGCTCAAATCCAAAGGGCCAATGAATTTGATGAGTGCCGCAATATCCCCTCCATTCAGGAATTCCATGACAAAAAACAAATACTCTTTTGACTGGAAGGTGTAATGAAGTTTTGCAACATACGGTGACTCGGACTGAGACATCAAAATGGCCCTCTCTGCTTTTACATTCATCACCTGGTTCTTGGCAATCATGTCTTCCTTCTTGAGCACTTTGATGGCAAAATACTCCCCAGTGAGCTTCTTTCTGGCAAGATATACACTACCAAACGCACCCTTGGAAATGGGGGACAGAAGCTCATAGTCTCGAATAGACGGTTGTTTGGTGGCAGGCCCCTGAGAAGTAAAGGACGTTGCAGACATGAGCGGAGAAACAGGAACACGAGAATAGCCGTCCGACGTGGCAGTAGCGCTGCTGCCACGGCGGGTAGCATCTAGCGCGAGCACGTCATTTGGCTGCAATAGCGGAGAGCTCATGGGCGACAGAGGCGAGTGCTGAAACTGCGGTCTGTGGATTGAGAGAGGAGAGCTGTGTTTTGGCGAAAGCGATTGCGAACCAATAATGGACATGCTTCCGCGATGGTGCGGTTGCTGCTGCTGATGGTGAGCGGCGATAGGAAGACCAGTGTCGTTGAGAATGGCATCCGGCGTTACACTTTGTGGGGGAATTCTATCACGATGCAGGTACGTTTCAGAAAACAAAGACGCACCTTTTGCAGGGCTGTGTGGGATTGTGACCCGCGGCCGCGGAGGAGAGTTGGCTGGAAATGCAGTGGTGGGCAGAATCGCGGGAAGGGGCGAATCGTCATCCACCAGCACCGAGTCGTTTGCTTCATCGTCGTCTGTCAGGTCTTGCAACATGTCGTCTTCATCAACGGCAGGGCCCGCATCTTCCTGGCCATCAAAGTTGCGTTCAATCTTGGCGACGGTGTTTTCCAAAAAGTCTCTGACAGCCCGGTGGGCCGCCTGGCGGACAGTTTCAAAATAGCGCAGAGCGTTGCCAAACCTCAGGGCAGCCTCCACCTTTGACTTTGCCAAACTCTCGCTGTGCTCGCACAGCAGCTTGAGACCGGGGTCGTCTATTGAGGGGGCGTTCCAGTCCATGACCTGGTGCATTCTTGTTTCAGATTTTGGCGAATGCACAACCAGCTGGCTCTCGTCAAGCTGGTCGTTCTGGCCAGAAACATCAAACTCGGTCACTTGGCCGGGCAGCTGCTTGAGCTCTGGCACGTTGATCTGCAGCGCCTTGTCGCACATTTCGAGAAGCAGCTCGACCAGGCGGATTGGGTTGCGCCGCTGATTCAGCCGTCTGGAGCTGCTCAGTCCTCCGGGACCACGCCTTGTGGGCGAGCTCGAGGGGGACATGAAGGACGTTGGCGATGCAAGGGCGTGCTGGTCGTTGACCGACGGCAACGGGTAGCCCCAGTACTCCAGCCGCAGCGCGGCGACTGATGAGTTTTGCGGAATCATTGTCTTTGACGGGGAGGTTGTGGACGACATTGAGTGGCTCGACGACGAGGAATTGGAGCGCGGAGACAAGCCAATGCCGATTGTTGCATCGGCGGATCCCGAGACGGCAGAGCCGTTGGACCCCGAGTGGTGCAGCGCCTTGTCGTAGGCGTGCAGAATGTTTGCAACTGTTGTGCGGTGTTCCGACAGGTGCTCCTGTGCGTTTGACAGTTCGGATTCGCACTTGTGGGCCAGCAGGCACAGCTCCGAGTGGCGTTCAAACCACCATGTGGCCTGATCCGCCTCGCAGACCTGGCATGTTCGCATCATTTTCGACGAGTCCAGCGTGGGTGGAAAGCCGTCGGCAATCTCCTTGACGTACGAGATGAGGCACTCGACACCAAAGTTGCCAAGCAGCGCAACCAGCTCCGACGGGACGTCAATGTCGATAGGAGATGCGGGGAGGGCGCGCCGTAGAATCCACATTGTATGCAAAGGCTTTCCATTTTGGTCCTTCAGCAGCACACCCTGCGCGTCGAGCTCCATCTGTGTGTCAGAGTCAAAGGAAATGCCGGCCTCGTCGAACATGTCAATGTCGGGAATGTTTTCGAGCGGGTTCAAGGATGACTTTGAGGATATCAGCGACGTGTCTTGCGGAGATGCTGCGCCATTCGCGCTGAGATCATCAGCAGCGATTGCGCCTGGGCCGGGCGTTGCATCGGCCCCGACGCTCGTGCTGCTGTCGTCCAGCATTGCATCGCCGTCGCCGTCGTCCTCCTCGTCTTCGTCTTCATAAATAATGCCCGCCTGGGCTGTGAATCGTATCAGGTAGGTGCCATCCGCGTTGAGCAGCGTCTGCGTGCCCACGTCAAAGACCCGTTGATCGTCCTCGTCGCCGAGAATGGCCGTCGAGATATGCTTATTAATGAGTTGTTTGATTGGTGTGCCAACTATCGACTCCCAGTTTGGAGAAACGTACTCCACCGTTCCGTCTAGCCGTAGTTCAAGCACAATCGATTGTTCAGACATGATGGCCGGTGGTGGCAGTGCGCGCCTGCAAATTTGTAAAGGCAAGCTTGCAAATTTGTAAGGACAAGCTTGCAAATTTGTAGAGCGCAGCTGCGGGCAGCGGTTTGTGCGGTTTCTGGTTTTCTGTGGTTTGTGTGGTGCGTGCAGGTGAGGAAGAAGAAGGGTAGTTTGGCGGTAGCTAGCGCGCAAACAGAGACCCAGGCAATGCTATTTGGCCAAGAGCACTGGCAGAATATTACACCTATTTGCCACTTGTATGTACCTGTGAATTAAACAAGGTTAAATGAAGTTGTAACGAAGCACAGCGGTCGCTAAACCCCAAATGTGAGCGTGACCCTTTTTTGGTGTGCTCTGTTGGTTGCCTGCAGGAGTGGTGTCTGGAGCGGTTCTCCTTTGTGATAAGGCTGCTGGCTGTGAGGTATTAGTTGCCCACCAGAGTAGCCGGTGTGAGACAATTTGATCAGCTGGGGTTTTGCTTTTGTTTTGTCCCAGGGGTCCTCCCTCGATTAATGTAGAAGATAATGCTAATAATAGACTAGGCACTAATAATCAGAAACTAATATTGTTTAAACGAGCTAAACTCATATCTGCTGCTCCTAACATT
>PPME03000025.1:0-100678 GCA_003706695.3 Limtongella incommunis
GCACTTAGGGTTCAAATTGGTATTTTAGTCTGGGGAGAATCTAGGCCATGCAGTTGAAGTTTCAAAAGGCGGGGTATTGACCCGTCGTGCCTGGACGAAGTTGCTGGTGATCGGTGAGAGACACCAGTCGGATGATGAAATCCTGCGGTCACTGCCAGTTCGGGTGGTTTCTGATGCTGGGTTTGCTTTTTAGTGATGTCGAAGGTCGGCATGATGGGCGAGGTGTCCATCCGGAACCACCGATGGTGGGTCTGTTATCGTTAGATATATGCTGGCGTTTGTCGAATTAACTGATCTTTTCATATTGGTTTTTGACTGTGTCAAAGACAATAGAAGATCGCTTCAAGTGTTCAACACACTTGATTAAAATCATGCGTCTCAGAGTCTGAGTAAGCATGCTCTGATTCGACTTGCCATTGCTTCTGTCTTTTCTCAGGGGAGTATCAGGAAACTGGTGTCTGATGATGATACGTCCTGAAGTGTGGAAGTTAATGTAGACCTCTGAGTAGGTCTGCCGCTTGCCTCTACTCCCTTTCCAGATCCTGGGGCGTGGATCTCTGGAAAGTCAAGACTGTTGTCGTCATTAAAAAAGCTAACACAGTTTAAGGAAATCACCAAGAATTGGTTGGTGGCTAAGGGAAAGTAGTTAATCCTGCTGGCAGTTACACTGACCACTGGCACTTTGAAAAGGGAGACTCTTTTGTTATGCTAGATCGCTCAGTATGTTAATAACCAAGTTGAACCACGTCAAGCTGCAACAAATAACAAAGTCGTTGAACGCTATAAGAAGGGAAAACCCTATGCGACGACTTTGGATTTTGTCTCACAACAATCAGTCAAAGTATGGAACACTGTCACCATCTGCTGGGTATGAACACCATTTGCTGGGTATGGAACACAGTCACCATCTGCTGGGTATGGAACACCATTTGCTGGGAATGGAACACCGTCCGCTAGGTATGCAACATTTTTGTTTGCTAGGTACGGAACATTGTCCACTACGTATGGAACACCGTCGCTAGATACGGAACATTGTCCACTACGTATGGAACACCGTCTGCTTAGATTATCATTAGCATAAATATGAGGTAAAATTGATATTGTCGTAGTGAGCTCCATGCTGCCGTTGAGATTAAATTTAGTCAGGCTAAAGAGTGTGAATGATGATGAAACAACAAGAGTGTTGAGACCAAAATCAAGAACGTCGCCTTGATAAAGCTTGTTAGCCCTGAGGAGTTGTGATGCGTTCACTCAATGTGATTTAAAAATGACCGTTTTGTCAAATCCCTGGTCGATATTGAGGTTCCAGGGTCCCTCTCAATAGATAATATTTAAAGAGCACGCTGGAAAAAAGCAGTTTCAGTGATGATCTGTGTGAAAGACGAAGAGGACAAAAACAAATGAAACCGAGTTTTGCCAGAGGTAAATCAGATGTGACAACCATATAAGAGTACAGGAATAGAGCCACATAAATGTTGCAAAATTATACTCGATATCTGCTCTTCTAACCACGAGCGTATGCTTCCGTTTCACGGATCTGTAAGCACAAACCTCCGGGCCATGAGCAATTCAAGTTGTCTCGTATATCAAATCTGAGCATATTGTCTAATCAATGTGGCTGTAGCTGCTCGGTTCATATTCGGATCGAACGATTGAAAGTAATGAAGTGAAAAATCTACATCTGCAAGAAAAGAATTCACAAAGTCTGGATGCTCAAAAAGGCCCAAGTTTCTAATCTAGATCAGCTAGAAGCTTGTTCCTTTTCAAATCTAGAACTTTCTTCTGTATGTCATCCTCGCTAGCAAGATCACCAAAGGCGTTAGTCGGAATAGAGCAGCCCTTTTCTTGGTTGTAAAGCCCATAGTAATTCATGGAATACTTTTTGGCAACATGATAACGCCCTCCTTCAGCATTAGATGATTCAAGAAGCTCGTTCGCGCTCCCGTGTCCCGTAGAGTTAGCTGCTAAGTCTTTGGCTAAACCATAATACCACTTGTTGCCAACTCTTTTCCCCAAGCTTTTGTACTTGGACACACCAGCAGAACCCCCCAACTCTACAATACGATGATCCCAAGCTGCATACTCCCTCATGGCCATATTGAGAGACTCGTTAATGACCAACAACTCATCAGCGTCATTTGAACGGTCGTTAACTTCGACGAGGAGCTTCTCAATTTCAGCACCCAATTGAGATTTCGCCTTCTCGCACTCACCAACAGTCTCAGCCTTGCTTGTGTTCCTCAACCTGCCGCCTGGTGGATTCCTCTTACGCTTCTCCATTACTCATGATCAATTCCGTCCAAATTGCAACCTGAACCCGATTTTCAGCACTATTTCTTCACGTGACTTAGGTTGATAGTCGAAGTTCGTCAAAAGATACGTGAGCTGCTTCAATGCGGTTTCTGAAAGGCATAATTGCTCTGTTTCTGCCGTTACTTTGACTGCTAATGTTATTCGTCGCTTTCGATCTTGAGGTTAAACAATAGTTGGCAACTTGACCGGGAAATTATCACATGTGGAAACAGACATTAGAGTTTGAAGATTATAAAACTACAATTATCCTGCAAAATTTAAACTGCAACTTGCATCTTGCAACTTGTTACTTTTCTACTTTTCAATCCATAGATGGCTATATTTGAAAAGCCAGCTACCATTTTCATTGGCCTTGCGAGTCCTGTTAGCGCAATTGCATGGAGATCTTGGGGTGGACATATATGAACAAGTTCTTTTAAGTATTCTAATCGTGTAATTTGGTTTTCAATTTGAATATTTAACTCTGTTCCGCAAGGTTTGTAGAAGAGCCTTGCTTTCAGCAATGCTTGCAGCAAAGCTGAGGCAAATATAATGATTTGCTCCGCGCGATAATGCTCAGCATTCATATAACCAGCTCTAGCTCTTTTTTCCACTTTATTGCTTTCTGTTCTCGCTTGCGTCCAAGATGGAAAAAAACAACAGTGCCACTGAGGAAAACGAAGAGAAGCCTAAAAATAGACAAGAACATGATCCAGTTAACAGAAGTCTGCCCCCGCTCAGTCCCATAATCACTGAGCTAAATAATTGTCAGCAGAATGATGTGATATCCCCTACCACTCTCTCTCCGCCTTCTACCCCTTTCAATTCTGTGCGTGATGAGTCAAACACTTTCTTCAAGGCTGAAGATGTTTCGCCATTCAGGCCGAACTGGCATTTTGACAATAGCGCAACTCTCAACAGTGATGAGCGTGAGCCCCATTCTTCACGAACGCAGTCGGTAAACCCTCAGGCTCATGTTCACGGTACTATGAGGCAGAGACTTTATTCCACCAGCAGAGGCTTCAATCTTTCAAGCACTGAACTGAAACAACCAGAAGGTACCGCAACTCCCTACGGATATGATGAATTTGATGATGGTAGTGAGGATGTTTGCTTCCCAACAAGTCCTTCTGATTCTCTTCGTTTTGAAGAGCTAAATGATTTTATTCTCACGCATAGAAACACCGATTCCACACTAGGCAATAATGAGAATGACGAATGGAAATTATCTCGTACCAGTACTAATACTGTTAAGAAAAAGCTAACTGTCTCGTGGTCCGGATTGCCCTGTGCCCCCAATGAGATAGTTCGGCGATTCACTCGCTTCTCTTTTTTTGCAACAGATCGAGCAGATACTTTGCATTTTCCTACATTGGATTGCCTGATTGACCCAGATATCGTAGGTACTTCTCAGCTCAACGACCTTTTTTCTTCAGCGCACGGCTCCTGGTGGCTGGACTGTGTGGATCCTACCCCAGATGAATTGAGAGCCATTTCCAAAACATTTCGATTGCATCCATTGACGGAAGAAGATATTAGGTCTCAAGAACCACAAGAAAAAGCAGAATTTTTCAACAACTATTACTATGTTGCGTTTCATGCTTTCAACATTAATACCAACTCTTCAGAGTATTTGATGCCTGTTCCAACATATGTAGTTGTGTTTGCGGAAGGCGTTCTTTCATTTCGCTACTCCTCTGTGTTACACTTTTCAAGAGTACGTCGACGCATTAGAAAGCTGCGAGATCATCTGACCATTACCCCAGACTGGATTTGCTATGCTATTATTGACGATATAACTGACTGGTTTGCACCTACTATTCAAGAAATTGAGGTAGAAGCTGATGAGATCGAAAATTCAGTTTACATCAACAAGCAAGGGAAAAATTTTGCGACGACAATTGAAAGAATCGGTCTGGCAAGGAGAAAGACAATGACCATTATGAGGCTATTAATGGCCAAACCAGATGTTGTCAAAACAATGTCAAAACGATGTTTCGAAGAAAGTGGTATTAAAACAATAAATGGTGGCACTCTGCTTCCAAAACACGAAATTGGTCTTTATCTGGAAGACATTCACGATCACTTGTCGACAATGCAATATAATTTGAGCGTTTATGAAAAGATTTTTGCGCGTTCCCATGCAAATTATCTTGCCCAGATATCTGTGAGAGCTTTTTATTCAAGTGAAAAGGCCACAAAAGTGCTGGGTCAGGTCTCAATGATTGGTACCGTGGTTTTGCCTCTAAACTTTGTCACTGGTTTATGGGGAATGAATGTCCCTGTTCCGGGGCAAACTTCAAATGGACTGGCATGGTTTTTGGTGATTGTTGCAAGCCTGATTGGCTTAAGCATACTATTATCAATAGGCGCGCAGATTTGGATGATGGTCAGTGAGAAAGAAGCAGATGAAGATCAGGAGGACACTGAAAGCAGTAGACTAATGGGATTGATCAAACATCCCAGTTTGAAACAACAGTCGTCGTCTTCTCTCAAAAACAGAAAAGCGTCCATATTTTCACAAGTATAATCGTCTCACACACTTTCCTATTATGGAAAAATTAGTTACTCACATATCTACACTATTTAATTTTATGAATTTCCAAATTTGTCAATTTTGTCAATCAGACAAATCGACTCCCTTGCAAGTTGCATACGAGACTGATGTACAAAGCATTTTTGGAGAAAAAGCGCAGAAGTACTAAACAAGATGCAGCAAAAAATCTCCAGGTCAGTGTAGAAGATGGAGATAAAAACCAGTTTTCAATTCCTCCGTATCCAACATCTTTCAAAACGACTATTTTTGTTACTGGGCTCCCAGAGACCATTCCTAATCACCTCGTGAAGGATTCCATACTCAAATATTGTGAGGGTCTTCGACGCTGGTATAGACCCTCTGTGCATGGTAGAAATTCTGAGTATGGCACAATGGGTTTCGCCCAGTTTTCATCACAACAGCATGCGATAGCAGCTCAACATGTACTAAATGGGCTCACTTATGGAGATGGAAAGTACGAGCTAGTTGCTACCTATGACGAAGCCGACTCTGATTTCCCGCGAAAGCCCAAAGGGCAAGTTTCTCGCGTTACAGAGATCAATGGTCGGCCCCTCCTTCAACTGCGACAACAAATTGAAGATGTGTTAACCTCATATACTAGAAAAGTGCGAGGGGATGAGGAGCTAGAGCGAGTCAAAAACCGCACTCCTATTTTTGGCGACTCCGATCAAATGGACATTGACACACACATCAAAAGTTCGACAGACGCTGAACTTGAAAATGCATTGGAGCAGTACCCTCCTGAAATGAGGGATCATTTAAGAGCGGAGATTAAAGCTTTCCGAGAAGAGGCTTTAAGAGTTGAATTAGATCAAAAGAAATCCAATTTCATATCGGCAGATATTGAAGCAAGGCTAAAGGAGGCGAAGGAGCATAAGCTGAAAGAAAATGCTTCTCTAAAAAAGCTTGTTAGAGCTGAAAATAATGTTGAAGAAAGTGTCCCTTTGTCTAGTGACGATGAGCTTGAGGTGGAGGAACTAGATGGCCTGGATGGCGATGATGACGGCAGTAAGCGCAAGAAGTTGTTTGATAGCATAGATCGCAAACGAGCAAAAGAACGAAGGGATCGCAAGGTTTCTAAAGCATTTGTAGATTCGGAACGACGTTGGATCATGCGTGAGAAATCACGCATCCAGGCTGTCGCAAGAGATAATGCAAGGCGTGAAACAGCGGAAGAAAGAAGAAATGCTGACAGGAAGAGAGCAATGGCTAAATTTGATTCAGATCTGTCTTACCATCCGTTCTATGTTTCTCATGCAGATTGGGTCAAGCAAAGAATCAATGTCCGACTCAGGGAAGCC
Organism: Limtongella incommunis; assembly: GCA_003706695.3. Taxonomy (NCBI): domain Eukaryota; kingdom Fungi; phylum Ascomycota; class Dipodascomycetes; order Dipodascales; family Trichomonascaceae; genus Limtongella; species Limtongella incommunis. Next base: position 6,151 of record PPME03000025.1, read on the forward strand.
GAGCTTGATAAGTTTGAGGAGATGGCTGAAGAGAATGCAAAGAAAAAAGAATCAGAGCTTCAAGAGCAGGCTGAGCTTTTGCCGGCCGGTAAAATTAGTATTCAGCTTGGAAAGAAGGCAGACTCGTCAGAAACCGCTCCAGATCCTGATTCGACACCTGAGACAGACGAATCCTTATTCTCCAAGTCTATTGATTGGGAAAAGTTGGATGCTCATTTGGATGTGGCCATTCGTCCGTTTGTAAGCGCGCAAATTTTAGATTACTTGGGTGTTCAAGAAGAAGAGTTTGTTGATTTCATTATGGAATTACTGGTACAGCATAAAACATCGCAAGAGATGATTGCCGAGTTGGAGGCTGTTCTGGATGAGGACTCTCAAAAGTTTGTTGCTGAATTATGGAAGCGACTTTTGCAGGAGGCTAAGTGAGTCAAGTTTATTTATCTACAACGTTCATGAGTATTTACTGTAATAATGTGTGCTGAAACATTGGGAATGAAATGGTAAATTAATGCAAAATCAAGATCCAACATTCACAGCATCGAACGGTTGATCAGAACGATCTCCCTGAAAGAGTAGACAACAGTTTCCCAAAAGAACTTTGAGAAAATGCTGGAGACCCTTAATGTTTAATCTAAGCAAGAAGACACATCAGTTTGCCATTTAATATTTAAAGAAAAAATTCTTTTAGCAAATCAACTTAAGAACTTGCCCGGTGAGAAAGCTTACACTCATCAGAAAATTTATATACTTGATTCAACTTGCACAGCCGTATATGTGGTCGAAGAGATTGGTGAAGATGGTCGAGAAAGGTGAAGATGGTCGAGAAAGGTGATGATTGGAGACATCTCACTAAAATAGCCAGGTAACAATGGTTTCAAGTTGTGTAAATGCAATGAAATCGTTTTGCGTTTTGAGAAAGGTGTTGTTTAGTCAATATTTTGAAACTACCCGCTCATGTTATGTGGACTCTATTTAGTCTGGATACCAAAAAACCACTGCAAAATCAATCCGTAAAGTGATGACAAACAGACTCTCGGCTGAATTAAACTCTTTCATTTGTAGTAGATTTTGACACAAAGTTACAATTGAGGCGATTAAGCGATGATTTTATTGACCTATAGTAAATCTTTACGATGTTAAACAGTGTTTTTGCATGTATTAAAAGACGAGAATTTATCAAAAAAATTGTACAGCCGTGCATCACTATCGCCAGTTGTGAAAAAAAATTTAGGCAGGTAACTCTCAACCCATTACTAACCATGGGAAAAATTCAAAAGAAACATGGTAAAGGTCGTTTAGATCATTATTATAGATTGGCGAAGGAAAAGGGGTATAGAGCTCGTTCTTCGTTCAAAATCATTCAAATTAATGAGAAGTATGGCCACTTTTTGGAGAAAGCAAAGGTGGTTATTGATTTATGTGCTGCTCCTGGATCGTGGTGCCAAGTTGCCTCTCAACTTTGTCCAATTAATTCCCTCATTATAGGTGTGGACATTGTTCCTATTAAGCCTTTACCAAATGTGATTACCTTCACTTGTGATATTACAAGCGATGCTTGTCGATCTCAGTTGAGGGGCCATCTCAAGACTTGGAAAGCAGATGTGGTCTTGCATGATGGTGCTCCTAACGTAGGTATGGCGTGGTTTCAAGATGCTTTCACACAATCTGAGCTTGTGCTCCAATCCATGAGACTAGCAAATGAGTTTCTCAACGTAGGTGGTACATTTGTTACCAAGGTTTTTAGGTCAAAGGATTATAACAACCTCATGTGGATCTTCCAGCAATTTTTTGAAAAAGTGGAAGCTACTAAGCCTCCTTCATCTCGTAACGTTTCTGCGGAAATTTTCGTTGTTTGCAAAGGATTCAAGGCTCCCAAGAAGGTAGATCCAAGATTATTAGATCCCAAGTATGTGTTTGAGGAACTGGCATCCGGAAAGGAAAATACTGAGCTTAAAGTTTTCAAGCCAGAAAGAAAGACCAAGAATAGAGAGGGTTACGAAGATCCGGATAATATGCTTTTGTCAAGCGGTATGGACGCTTTGGAGTTTGTCAAAACGGAAGATCCTATCGACCGCCTGGGTTCTTTGACTCGCATTGATTTTGCTCCCAAGGCCGCTGAAGATGATGAGTCTGCTACACAGTACAAGCTGCTCAAAAAGCTTCCTGAAACTACTCCTGAGCTTTTAGAGTGCTTAAAGGACTTGAAAGTACTCAACAGGAAAGACTTCAAATTGATTTTGAAGTGGAGATTGAAGGCGAGGGAGTTATTGAAACTTGATGAAGATGAGGATAAGGAAGAAAATGTTGAGGTGGAGGAAATTGACGAAGATGAGCTTATTGACAAGGAAATTGAAGAAGTTCGTGAACGGGAGCGCTTAAAGTCAAAAAGACAAAGGAGAAAGGCAAATGAGAAAAAGCAAAAGGAAATCATTCGTAATCAAATGAACATGCAGACCCCAACCGATATTGGTGTTGAGGGTCACGCTCAGGAAATGTCGTTTTTCAACCTGCGAACTGCACAAAGAACAGGCAAACTCAACAGCTTATCTCGTGGAGCTAATGAGGATGTTTTGGAGTCCGATTCCGAGACTTTTGTTCCAAACGAGCAAACTTCTGATAGTGATTCCGATGATTACGAGGACAGGCTTGAGGCTGAGCTTGACGCCGGATATGAACAGTTCAAAGAACATAAGGCCGAGAGAGATGCTGCCTATCGTGCTAAATTGAAGAGAAAAAATAGAGACGATGAGTGGAACGGAATTAAGGATAATGAGGCAGGAGATAGTGATGACATGTTCAGTGACAAAGACTACGCCAACGAGGATGACAGCAGTGAAGATGATTATGACGACGAAGTTGATCTAGTCAAGCATTTGCCAAGAGCTGGTGACTCAGAATTGAGTAGAAGAGCAGCAGTTTTTTTCGATAATCCTCTTTTCCGTAACGTTGGTGGTGATGATGATGATGAAGAAGATGAGGACGCAGAAGATGCAAATGATGTTTCTTCCTCTTCGACGGCCTCTGTGGAACTCGAGGATGATAAAGATGACGAAGAAATGGACGTCGATGAATCGGAAAGTGATGATTCAGAACTTTCCGATGATGCATTTGAAGTTGTGGCGAGAGATGAGTCTGATGATGGCATTGACTGGCAGCATGAAAATGAAGCACCCTCCAAGCCACGTATTGATATGGTAACGCCTGAAGCAATGACACTCGCTCATCAACTGGCCACAAGGCAAACCAACAAACACAAGCTGATTGATCAATCCTATGGAAAATACTCATTTCAAGATCATGCTGGACTTCCTGACTGGTTTGTTGACGATGAAAACAAACACAACAAGGTAATGAAGCCCATCACCAAAGAAGCTTCTGAGGCACTCAAAGTGAAGATGAGAGCTTTGAATTCTCGTCCAATTAAGAAGGTCATGGAAGCCAAGTCGAGAAAGAAAATGAGAGCTTTGCGCCGTTTGGAGAAGATGAAGAAGAAATCTGACATGATCAACGAGGACAGCAGCAAGACTGAGGCCGAGAAGTCAGAGGATATTGCCAAGCTCATGAAACGTCTCACCAAGAAGGAGAACAAGCGACCAAAGGTTACTCTTGTCTACGCTAAGCACGGCAATAAGGGATTGCAAGGGCGCCCAAGAGGAGTCAAGGGCAAGTATAAGATGGTCGATGGTGCCATGAAGAAGGAGCAAAGAGCACTGAAGAGAATTGCGAAGAAGAGAAAGAAATAAGTAACGTTTTTATTAATTTATTCTGTACTGTTTGACTTAGCTTCGACTGCTGGTGTGGGTCACGTTTTCGTTGCCTGTTTGGGATTGCATCCGGCAGTTGAAAATTTCCTTGTAGGCTTGAAATTTCAACTACAATCTAAAAGTACGTGTGGTAATGTCTTCAGAAAAGCCAGTGGAAACGAATCCACCTGCTGCTGCTGTGGAGGCTCCTTCAAAACCCAAGGGGTACACAAACCCCGCATTAAGAGCTATGGGAATACCTAGATTACGGCTGCCAGGCAGAAATTGGTCAATCTTTTGGCTTGTGGTGGGATCTATTGGCGGTACCTTGTACTATGATCGGCACCAGCGAAAGGCCATTCGTGAGCAGTGGAAGGAGAAAGTTTCGTTTCTCTCACAGCAGCCCATGGATCCTCTTGCAATGCCACGCAAGGTGACTGTTTATATTACTCCCCCACCCGGTGACTTTTTGGAAAATGGTCTGAGAGAATTCAGACAGTATGTGAAGCCATTGCTTACAGCGGCAGCCGTTGATTTTGACGTGGTGAAGGAAGATCGCCAGGGTGAGATCAGAGTGCATGTTGCAGACGAGATCAGGGAGAAGCGACGCAGGGCAGAGGGGCTCTCAGAGCCAACAGAGCGGGAGCTCTTCGACGAGAAAGTTTCCAAGAAACTTGTGCCTGATAAGACTGGAGGTGTTATATGCATTGGAAGAGGTGCCTATAAGGAGTATTTGAATGGTCTTCAGGAAGGTTGGTTTGGACCTTTGGAAAAGCCAGAATGGATGGCGAAGGAAGAGGAATCTGCCAAGGAGGTCAAAGCAGAGCTCAAGACTGACCACGACGTAGAGGCTAAGGAAAGCACTAAGGCTGATCTTTCAGAGAAGGTTGAAAACCTTGATGACATTAAAGATGTGCCCCAGGAGCAGGCGAAAGAGTCTACGGACACCCCAGAAAGCTCAGAAGAAGATCCTGACAAACCAAAGAAAAAGCCACCAGTTCCTAAACCATACATTCGCCCCTCACAGTACTCTGAAGCGACGCCAGGAAAGGGGTTTGATTCCGAGGAGTTCCAGCCTATCCTCGTGGTTCCATTTCCCCATCTCCTGGGGTTTGCGAATACCCCAATTCGCATTTACAGGTGGTTCAATAGAAGGCATCTGGCCGATCAAGTGTGTTCAAGTGCATCGCAAATTTTGCTTCAAGCACCTCACGCCTTTTCTCCCGAAGACGTCAATCTCGAAAAGAGTGAAGAGTTGACCTGGCCAAAGAAGTGGAAGAAGGAGAACTACGAGAGAAATAGCGAATGGGTTCAGGAGTTTGTTGTGGATCCCCGCCTTGCTGCGAAACTGAAGGTCTACAATGTGGAACCAGCGACAGAGTCGAACGAGAAAAGCAATGCTGTTGTGCAAGCAGCGACAGAGTCGAACGAGAAAAGCACATAGTGTTATGTATATAGTAGAAGAAAATGCTTTTTAATATTTCAACATGACTGGGGCAACTCAGGATTGGTTGCAAATGCAGAGTGAATTTACCCTTGCGCTGACTGTTTCAAATATGTTATATGAAAAGAGTGTAAGTTATAGAGAGAAAGTCTATGCTCGTTACATTTTGTTCATTCAATGCACTATGCTATATGTATGTAATAAATAAGGGCTGCGCCGGCACGTTCGCGGGAAATTAAAGCTTTGAACGTTTAGGAGCGGCTGCAAAAATGGCATCAATCTCTGCTGCGCTAGCGCGCTTTCCATTGACACCGTTCGATCCGTTGGGCTGGTGAGTGTTTGTGTCTTTGAGCGCCTTAATTTTTGGTTTTGGCGCTGGAGCTGATGCACCGGCCATTGCTTTGAAGTTTGGTGTGAGTCTGGAATAAATTAGAATATACGCACCCCCCTGGGACAATGCTGTTTTTTCAGAGACAGTGCGTACCATTTCATCATCGTACTCGGTCCAGGAGTCATCTGGCTGGCGGCAATATGCCGTGTAGTGTCCGGAAGAAATGCCTCTGCCTTCGTGCACAACAACCGACAGCAGGCGATATCTGACGGGCGACTTGCGAACCGAGTACTTTGTCATATCAAGCTCTTGAGCGTACTTCATATCCTCTTTGACCTTGACGGCGGTATTTGTGGATCCGTTAATTTTGAATCGCTTGATGTGAATGACGAGATGTTCTGGCGCTTCGTCCAGCTGGCACACCTTGGTGGCGGCCGTGCGCTTCTTGCAGTTCTCACACTCGTAGCCTGATTTCGGAAGCTTGTCACTCTTGGAAATGGACTCCGGAGCAAAGTACTCACTAATAGCGTGCTTCAGGCTCTGCTTATTGTTGGTGTCGGGGCTCGCTTGCAGGGACTTTTTCGACGCGAACGAGACGCCCAAGTCGTAGATGTCCTGTGTGGTTTCAGACACGTGGTGGCAGTTTTGGCACGTCACGCGCTGTCGAACGGAGCCACCAAAGATATCGTGGATCAGGGACGAGTTGAGTTTCTGTCCACGCGGCACCGAGTCCTCTTGAATGCGGCCAATGAGCGACATGAAGTACTCGTGGGAGTCTTCCTGGTTCCACTCGGACATCATGCAGTTAATGTCGTGAAGCCGTCTAATGATTTTGGACGGGAAGACGGGCTTTTTCGACGAGAGGGTCTTTTGCAGCAGTGCCGCCATGTCCGACGCGACAGACTTGACCGGCACACGCACAGACCCGGAGGATATGTCGCGCAGGTAGTGAACAAACGCCGGCACGTGGAAGAGAGCCTGGATAGCAGAGTTCATGTAGCATGTGACACCGTGGTTGATGAGCCCGGAGGAACCGCGTTTGACTTCTCTCCAGTTCTTGTACAGGCGATGGGGCGTGCGCACACCCTGATCGTCGTACTTTTCGTTGAGTGTGTAGTAGACAGGAGTCGCAGCCGAGTCCATGGGCTCCTCGACCTCCGTTTCTTCGTCAGAGAGGGATGTTTCTGAGGGCGACGAGGGCGCGGTTGAGGAGGAAGACGCGGTTGAGTCGACCACGGAGTCATCGTCAGAGGCGGTTTCGTTAGGCTTTACAACAATGTAGCTTGACGGCTTGATGGAGACGGCTTCTGGCAGCTTTGCGGGCACAAACTCCAGCGTGATGGAGTTGAGGGTGTCGAGAGAGGTCATGCTTACAAACCAGGGGCGAGGGGGGGACTACAGGATTGCAGGCAGGGAGCAACCGGAAATTATATAATACAGACGAGTGCTTCGACTAAACTCTGTTGCAGGGTTAGTGATGTACTTCAAATCGTTTCAAGGCTGGGCAGAGGTGGATTCTTTCCCAGTGAAATGCGGCAAATTTTTTTTTTTTTTTTTTTTAATTTTGTTTGGGTTTTCATCTGCGCGTCACTGATCTGGTCGCGCGGTCGGATTAGGCATGAGTACAAATCTGCAATCGAGAGACGCGAGCGCTGGACTGTCCGGATCAATTGGCCTGTGGAGCAGAGCGGCGAGCACATTCCAAGCAAGGTGTACTGCTTGGCGGCGGTGGACAGCTTTTGGGGCTGCAGGGCGTGAATGGCCTTGGAGGTTCCTGTAGCTTTTACAAATCTCGAGTGACCAGTCTGGTGGGCAGCGCCAAACACGCAGTGGCGCTTACTGATGACATTACTCTGTGTTCATTATATATACCGTGGCCGTGACAGTGCCAGATTGGCAGATCGGCGAGCCAACGCATTTGTAGCTGTCTGAGGCTGCTGGTGGCTGCCGTTAGCGGCTGTTGCGACCGTTTGCAACCACACAGTTACGAGACCTATATAGTAGCGAGATTCACAAATATACATGCGCGAGTCGCCTAACGGCTCGGCCAGCCGACCACTCAGCGTTCTCCAGTCCGATAGACGTCTGTTCATCTAGCTCATCGTCTACTCAGGGGTGGCTCAGAGGCAGGGTAACCAAGCTCACCACTAATTTTTTTTTGGGTGTGAAAAATGCACCTGGCGAACTTTACACCAACTGTACTCTGATAATTGGAACTGTTATCGCCTTGCAAAAGGATAATCATTGTCTCAGCTATCTTCTCAAACGGTGCAAGTGATAGACAAAGTATTGTGTTTGCACAGCTAGAGTTTGATTGACAAGGTATAACGTGTATTGCAACTAGTATGAGTTTGCTTCCTGACGACGCTCGTGCAGCGTTGACCGAGCTGCTCATCTCGCTTTCTTCTGCAGACAACATTGTCAGATCGCAAGCGGAGCTGGCCCTCAACACACAGTGGATCGATAATGCACAATCGCCCGAAAACTTGCAAATCCTGCTGATTGGCCTGGCAGAGCTGGCCGTCGCCGGCAACTCTGATCTGGAACGCTCCTTTTCTGCCATTCTCTTCCGCCGTATCTCTCTCAAACACCAGGGCGTCGAGGCCACCAGGGTCATTCAAAAGGTGCCAGCCAATGTGCTTGTGCAATTGAAGGCGACATTGCTGCAGGGGTTTGTGGCCCAGCAGTCGCGCGATGTCCGCCACAAAATCTCCGATGCCATCGGAGAGCTCGCGCGCATCGGCGGCGAGGGCTCGTGGCCCGAGCTTCTGCAGACCCTGTTGCAGTCGACCCATTCGGAAGACGACACGATTAGAGAATCCTGCTTCCGCGTCTTTTCCACCGCACCGGCGCTCGTGGGCGTGCAGCACATAGATATGGTCATCCCCGTCTTCCAAAGCGGTCTGCAAGACTCGAGCGAGCTGGTGCGAATCGCCGCTGTCGGCGCATTTTCCACCTTCTTCAGAGTCTTGCCGAAATCAACGTGGCCAAAACTCCAAGATCTCTTGCCTCTTTTGCTCAACGTCATTTCTCCTCTCCAGCATGATTCAGACAAGCTCAACACTGTTTTGGAACACGTTATCGAGCTTGCGGGTCTGGCGCCAAAAATGTTCCGACCTGCATTTTCGCAACTGCTTGATTTCTGCGTCAATGTCACCTCCGATAAAGAAAATATGGACGACAACGTGCGCATTTCCGCTCTCGAACTGGCCGTCACGTTTGCTGATGAGGCTCCAAAGATGTGCAAAAAGGACCCAACGTATGCCTCCAAGGTTGTGCGTCAGTGTCTCATCATGCTCACTGAAGTGGGCGTCGACGACGACGAAAATGCAACAGAGTGGCAGGCAGAAGACGACCTCAAAACCGCCGGTGACAATGAAGAAGTCGCCCTGGCTGCTTGTCAAGCTCTGGACCGTATTTCACTGCGCCTCGGGGGTAAATCTATCCTGCCCCCGCTTTTTGAGTATCTTCCAGACATGCTCAACAGCTCCAACTGGCTTGAAAAACAGGCAGCTCTAATGGCCCTTTCAAATGTTGCCGAGGGATGTCACGACGACATGATTACTGGTCTCAGCAGAGTGCTGGACATGATTGTCCCTTGTCTCAACGATCCACATCCACGTGTCCAGTGGGCCACTTGCAATGCATTGGGCCAACTGTCCACTGACTTTGCACCAGTGTTGCAAAGGGACTACTCTCAAAAGGTGCTTCCATATCTTGTTGGAAAGCTTAACGACCTGTCGCTTGTTCCGCGCGTACAAGCTCACGCCGCTGCTGCCATTGTCAATTTCAGCGAATCCGCCACTAAAGACGTGCTGGACCCTTACCTAGACAGTCTATTGAGTGCTTTGGCCTCTTTCATTCGCTCCCCCGTCAAGTACGTTCAGGAACAGGCTCTTACCACCATTGCCATTGTGGCAGATGTTGCCAAAGATCACTTTGCAAAGTATTACGATCAACTGATGGCTTTACTTTTTCAAATCATTGGTGCAGATGCTCCAAAAGAGTATCGCATTTTGAAGGGTAGGGCCATTGAGTGTGCTGCACTCGTGGCCTTGGCTGTTGGAAAAGAACGCTTTATGCCACAATTTCAGCAGCTCATGCATTTGATGGTAAAGACTCAGCAGGAAGGAGAGAACGATCCTAATGATGATCTTGACGACCCGTGCCTGGCGTATCTGACTTATGCATATGGCCGAATCTGTCGCATTGTCGGTACTGATTTCATTCCGTACCTGGGCACCGTAATGCCCTCGCTTCTTATTCAGGCCAAAACAAAAGCTGACTATCAGCTTTTTGACGATGAAGAAAACGCCGAAAACTATGTGCAAAATGGTTGGGACGTCATTCCTATTGAGGGCAGATTTATCGGCATTCACACTCCAGCCATGGAGACCAAGAGCAATGCAATCAAGTTTTTGTCTGTATATGCTTCTCATCTGGGAGAAAACTTTTATCCTTATGCGAAAGAAGTTGTCTTTGATATTATTAAACCCTCGCTGGAGTTCTATTTTCACACTAATGTTAGAAGCTCTGCGACTTTGGGTATCCCCCACATAATTACATCAGCACAAGCGGCTTCAAAGTCAGTCTCTGGGCCAGTTGTCATGGAGCTGTGGGTTCCTTTACTCAACACCTTGATAGAGTGTTTGGACAAGGAACCGTATGTGGAAGTTGTATCACAATTTTACCGCACGATTTCTGACAGTATCTCTTTGATTGGATCTGATGCCATTTCAAGCAAGCAGATGGACGACCTCGCCAGCGCGATGGTCAAGAGTATTTCAGCATACCTGGAGCGTGTCAGCCAACGTTTGGACCGTCAAGATCTTGAAAATGATGAATATATTGAGGAAATAGATGAAGACGAGGAAGACGAAGAAGAGCTTGATGACGAATTGATTGGCGAAATAAACTCCACAATTGATATGCTTTTCAAGACTTGTGGAACTGCTTTCGTACCAGCTTACTCTAATTATTTGGCCCCAATTGTCGCGACGTGTTTGGAGGGCAATGCCGGTTGTCGTCAATTTTCCCTGTTGGTCATTGACAGCATTATTGAACACTGTGGACCACAGTCCTATTCTCTGACTGACAACTTGCGCGAGAAGCTTGTACAAAACCTGACCTATAACGACCCTGTTGTTAGGCAGGCCGCTGCCTACGGAGTCGGCGTGGCTGCTCAAAAGGGAAGTGAACAATATGCACCAATGGTGACTCAATCTCTGCAGACGTTGTTCCAAATTGCGTCTCTCCCCGAAGCTCAAGAGGAAGAGAACGCCGATTGTACCGATAATGCTGTATCTGCAATTGCCAAAATACTTCGTAGATATGGCTCCCAAATGGGTTCAGATCAGCTCACTCAGGCTTGGACTGCGTGGATCAAAACATTCCCTGTTGTCCATGATGCTGAGGCTGCTGCGTTCAGCTACCGAGTTTTGAGTGAACTCATCCAAGAGAACAACGCCGCTGTAACTGGCAATATTAAGGATGTGTTTGATGCGGTTGTGAAGGCGCTTCTTTATGCCGTGCTCCCTCCACAGGTTCAAGCTATCGTTGTAGCCTCCACCAAGACACTTTTGAGTACTCTTCCAGACCCCATGAGTTTGTTCAACCAATTGTCAACTGAAGAGCAGCAAGTTGTTCAAGAAGCATTTAGGTAAATATTTATAGCTGAGAGATGTATGAATTAAAGTGTCATTTTTGTGTTTTGTCCAAATTTTTTGTATCTTGAGATTTTCGACTGCACTATTTTCGATGGTTTGTTTTGCGACTGATCCTCCCCCACGCCTGTGAAAAAAAAAATTAATCGTGAAATATTTCAAAATCTTATCACATAGACGATTGAGAATGGGCCTATCAGGAACAAAAGCAAGGACAAAGATTGGACATGATCCACGGAATACAGCCTGGTCAAATGACGAAAACAGATTTGGCCATAAGCACATGTCCGCATTGGGATGGAAGCCGGGTCAGGGCCTTGGTGCTTCGTTGGACTCATCGAAAGCTCCTAGGTCTCATATTGTGGTATCCGTGAAGTCAGATAACACTGGGTTAGGAAAGAAAAGTGCCAACAATGGCAAATCGGGTCAAGACAGTGAAATCACGGTTGGTCTAGATGTTTTTCAACGCCTACTCGGTAAATTGAACGGCAAGGACGAAGCTGCATTGGCTCTGCAAGATAAAACTCAAAGAGAACGGTATTCGCTTGCAAAGTTTGGAATGGAGTTTGTGTATGCCGGTGTTTTGGGCGAGGATGAGGAATCGTCTGTGCCCCAGACAGTCAACACATCAGAAAGTGCACACAGTGAGAAGCGAGCTAAAGGTCAAACGGCTGAGAAAATGAGCAGCGCCGACAAAAGGGAAAAGAGAGCAAAGGGTGAGAAGAAGGATAAAAAAGAAAAGAAAGACAAGAAGGAAAAGAAAGACAAGAAGAGCAAGAAGAGCAAGGACGCTCAAAGCGGAGCCTCAGATGAAACTGAGAGTCTCGTTGCAAAAAAGAGGAAAAGAAGTGAGGATGACGTGGAAAGTACGGAAACTTCTGGAGCATCTACCCCGTCGTCTCTCCGTGGAAGGCAGGCTACAAGAGCTAGATGGATTGCGCAAAAGCGGGCTGCCACCGCCGATCCGGAAAGTCTCCGAGAAATCCTCATGTCTATTTAATATTGCAGTTATTATTGTAGTTACCCAATGTATTTATTAGTCATTCAAATGCAAAGAAGAGCTCACTTATTCACTAGTTGCGATAAAAAATCAGCTACTTTTGGATCCAACCCCTCATATCCATTCTTGGAGGACAAGGAGGGCCCGCTAACTGCTGCTGCCGAGCCCGCTAATGGATCATAATCACCTTCGCCTGAACTGTCGGCTTGTTCTGAAGCAGGAGGTTCAGGATTTTCAATTTCGTCTTGAGATGCCCCTGAAGGTCCAGGCGCACCAGGAGTGCTATATCCTGTTCCCGGGCTACTATTGACAGTTTGCGACTGTTCGTCCTTAGTCTCTTTATCAGGCTCCTCCTTCGACTTTCCTGTTTCAATTTTGGCCTTTTTGGCTGCAGGTAGAGCGGGTTCATTCTCTTCGTCGTCCGAAATTGGAGAGTAAATTGGGGGCGCAAAATCTTCATCGTCATTCTCGACCATTGCTCCACCTGCTTTGTTCATGCTTTCCAACTCATCTCTCGTCTCAGCAATATGATTTCGTTTGCCTTCCAGGTCTTTCACCACTGTCTGTAGCTGCTTGAGCTGTTGTGTTTGCATATCCAGCAATGTGCTCAATTGGTTTGCTACCGCTTCTCTTGAGATCTGTAAACTCTTTGCTTTTGTGTAGACCGAATTTAAAACTTGGTCCAACTCATCCAGCTTCTGCACGTACACCTCCGGGGCAGGCAGCGACTCTGCATCGAATAACGCTTTATGCAGTTGATTAAACTTTGACTGGGACTCGTTAAATGACTTTGCATTTGTGTCAAGACTACTCTGCAGAGATGCCAGTTTCGCTATGGCCGGGGGAACTGTTTCCGCCTCTACCAAACGCGGAGAATCTGAAATTGATATGGAGCGCTTACGGGAATGAGCAGAAGCACTGTCCTCAATTTTCAAGAAAGCCTCCGTCAGCGACGCTGCAAAAATTGAGCGCTGCTTCCAAACCTCTACCATACGGCGAACCTTCGCATTCACCTCAGGACTAGCTGTACGTTTAACGTCTTGTAGGGCAGTCGGAATGATCTCTGCAAATGCATTCACAAATTCAAACTTTTTGCGGTTTCGCGACTGTTGCACAACCTCATTGCACAGGTACATGAGGGCCAGCTTCTTGTTTGCCGGTGCCTGTTGAAGATGAACGAGCCACATTTGGGCTATCTGTTGCGGAGCTCGTCTATGAAACATTATCTGAGTTAGCAAGTTCGAGATTGCTTGGTAGAGCTGACACTAACGTACCCACTGGGCAATAGCCACAATTGAGTCTTGAGACTCATTGAGACTATCTAGTTTTGCATTGACACTAGTTTGATTAAGGACAGACATTGCAAGCGGCTTGGCACTTTAATTCTGCCAAAGATTAAATCTTCGTTACTCTTTTGTGTTCGGCTACTGAAAATGGTGATGGTATGCCTCGTGCTGGGACAAGAGATGTACCACCACCTGGAGAGCGTTGAGCTGATCATGGAAAAGCCGAGAGTGTCGCGCAGCCGATTATAGATTAATGAACATTTTTATCTTACTTTGTATAAATCGCGTTTTAGTCCTGTCAGTGCATTGCAATACCTATTTGCATCACCGTGACGCAATGGCGGGCAACGGGTGGCCATGCTAAAATCAGGGCTTCCTCGCCTACTCGTTCCTTACTTTACCCAAAATATCGTGATATTCGGGCCCCCAGAATTCAATCCTGCAGTAGCGTTATTTCAGTCAACCCTTCATGTCTCGCAAATATCTTGCTTTTGTACCTGATCTTGCCGGAGCACTTTACCATCGGCTTAAAGTTCGTTCTACCCATCTCGAGCGTCTCAAGCAACGTGAAGTTGAGCATGGTGTGAAAGTGGTCACTGGTGGGGCATTTGGACCAGATTTCCCCAAGGCCGAAGAAGGGTTCCCCATGCAGGGCTCATTTTTACTATTTGAAGCTGCGGACAAAAAAGCAGTGCAGAGGTTTTTGGAAACAGATATATATTCGTCTAACAAAGTCTGGGATCTTGCAAATGCAAAGGTATATGCATACAACGAAGCGGTGACCAACAAGCAGTGAGTGTAGAGCGTTTTTAGAAATAATAAAATGTTCATTTTTCCACGCCATCAATCTTCATCCTGTACGACTGGTTCATGTAGGCATTGGGAATAACTTCAACAAGCTCGTCGCGGGGAAACGATAGCTCTGGAATTTCATTCACGCTGAGATTCATCATATATCCATAGATGACTCTCAAGACAGTTTCATGTGCGATAATCAGTAAATCATTTGGCGTTCTTTCCATTTCCATAATGAGAGGTTCCATGCGGACAGCCAAGTCTCCGTAGCTTTCAGACCGGGGATATCGATGGTGGTATGGATCAAGTTTTTGTTTCTCCAGCTCTTCTGGATACTTTTCCATGATTTCTTGTGTGGTCATGTTTTCTACAACCCCTGGGTTCATTTGCATAAGCTGGACCTTTTGAATGGTCTTTATACCCGCATCAGCAAAGTACTGGGCAGTTTGCAGCGTTCGGCGACGAGGGGAGCACCAGACCGTCAGATTCTTGGCTGAAGAGGTGTTATACTTTTCAGAACGAACAGTGGATTGTGCCAAAGCATCGGCGGCAGATGTCGGTGTTGAGATGCCGCTAGAAGCAGGCGGGGAAACCAAATCATCCCTCAGCTTATGAATGCTGGACAGTGAGGTTTTCCTCGCGAGCAGATCGGGTGATGTCGCACCAGACGACGGGCCAGATGCAATGGACGCGTTACCCGAACGCGTTTTCATTGCGCTTCTGCGGCGGGACTCAATATGGTTGAAAATCGTGTCACGCAGCTGCTTGGCGTATGTGTGGCCCGCCTCGGCCAGATCGAGATCGCTCTTGTATGATTCCTCAGGGTCTTCAGACACACCAGCTCTGGCAAAGTACACTGAGCCGACCTTGATTTGAGTGTTCATCAAAAAGAAAATTATGCGATTGTACAGGTAACCCAACTGCAAATTGTTGATGACAACTTTCTCGGTGACATTGATGAGTTTAATGTAGGACAAATCCAATTCGTCCATTTCTTCATACAGTGGAATGCGCATGGCAATACGACGTTTGTAGTGCGCCACTGCCTCGTTCGGGTCCATCCCCAGGTAATCAGGCGATGATAGCTTTACATCCATAATGTTTCGATATAGTATGTCCTCATTGTCGCAAACACATTCGACAAAAAAGCAAGAAATGTTATTTTCCTTGAAGTGATCTCTCAGCTTACGCCGTATGGACCTAGTGGGGTTCACAGCGTCGTATACCGCCACTTGGCCGTTGTGTTCAGTGAAGAACTCTTCAATGTCATCCAGGCACTTACCAATGACATTGTCGCGAAGTTCAGCGGTTTCCTCCGACACTTTCTCCAAAAAGTAGTCGTCTGGAACTATAGCGTTCTTGGATATTTTGCGGCGATAATCTCCAAGATGGAAGGCATGTGTGGATACTCCAAGCCAGCGGAGATACCGAGTCAACGCAACAGCATGATGGGTTTTACCGCGTGCCGGCAGCCCAACAAGAATGATGCAAATACGGCCGGCATGCCACAGTCGGCCAGATTCAGTCTGATAAAGCTGTGCTGGTGAAACTCGGTGGCTGACTGGCTTTGCGTGGACGGCGTCCGACTCTCCAGAAAGTCGGCGCGACCGCAAGGCCAATGGTACCCCTGCCGTACTTGTCATTTTCAAAGTATAGAAAAAAACGGTTTGCTAAATGTAGCTCTGCAAAGTTGTCTTCAAAACACAATCGCAGCGTCGTGAGTGAATCGAAAGATTATCATCTGTCACCTGCTCGGAGAAGTCACCACTGGACGTAATCATATCATACTTGGGAGTTGCTTGCCTGATTGAGAAAACGGCAGTTGGATCTGGGCTGCGGCTACCTGCAGAGATAAAGTGACAAAAGTGACAAAGCATCTCAGCTCAGGGGGGCAGTGAAACTAACCTCACTGTACCAACCTGGTCAAATGCAGAGAGGCACACAAGACACTGAAAAATAAGCGCCTGGGCAACCCTTTCTGAAGCGGCTGTTCAGCTAGACATCTCATGCCGTCGTCATCGCTTCTGCCGCAAGCCAAAGGCATTAATGAGAAGGAGCATATGCGCTGTTGCTAAATTTCACGCTCTTGTGGGATTCATAACGATGATCATACTGCAACGAGAATGACCTGCAAACTGGGTTAGTCGCGCACCTGCCAGGCAGATCATTAGTCAACACAACAAAGCATTATTGTCTTCACAATATTCGTCGTGATACTGCAATATTTATCACTCAATGCTCTTCTTTTTATGCTCTTTACTCAGCTAGCTAAAGCATGTGCGTTTTTTAACTATGCACAATCTCGGTATCCCCACAGTGAACGGCCTTTACTAAATTGTTCTAAATTAATCGCGGTGGCTTGTTGTTGTTTTTTTCCATTGCCGAACTGCTGCAACTTTTTGTCTCAGGTATTCGCCCCAGATGTAGGTACTAATGACTCGGCACTGATTCACGATCACCTATTTCCGATTCTGTAAATTTGAATATTTTATGGAAGAGTATTCTAAAAAACGCGTCTTTGAAGTGGGCAAACCTAACAACACTGACTATGGCCAGTTCTTCTATAAAGTATGCCGCAACGACATTTTCTTCATTCTGCCAATAACAAAGCTATTTAAAGATTGCTACCTGGCAGCATTTTAGGACGTAACTTAGCACTTCCTATTTAGGCAGTTGCTTCGCCAACATCGCAAGATTTCGGAGACTGTAAACATTGCTTTCCTGTCAAGACTTTTCGAAATTCTTATCCTGAAAAGCAATTTGCTGAATTGGCTGCATTTTGGGTCGAGGGCAACTGGATGTTGGCCGGCGCTCCATCTGGCGTCTTGAGCGGCAATTGACAATCAATAGATAGATTGGCTTCCAAAGTGAAGCCTCGAAAAGATTATGTTGGCAAATTGATTATTTTCCCTCGACACTTGTTCTCGAGGTGATCCTGCATCTTGCGTAAGGCGCATGCTAACAAGCAGGTACGAAGCTATCTGAGGTCAAAGTTTGTCAGTCGTCATGCGTGTGTCATACACGCTAAAGAGCTGGTGCATTTCAGAATGCCCTGAATCAAATGCTGTGCCTCGTTATCGCTATTTCTTGGCAAACCGTTTGATGAAGGAGAGCAGCGGTATCGTAGCGCCGCCCAATAGACAACTAGATTATAAAATGAGGTCTCTTTCTCAGAGCATGTTACTAGAAACCCAATTTGATTTACAATGGCTAATGATGACAACATTTACCAATACATTCCCTCACTCCCTGGCAATATTGTATTTGTTGCATTATTCGGAATCACAGCTATCGGACATCTTTACAAATTAGCAAGAAGAAAAAATTATTTTTTCATTCCATTCTTAGTGGGCAATGTGTTTGAAATAGGAGGATATGTCATTCGATTTGTCTCCAGATCAAATACTGGGGATGTTACTCCCTACGCAATTCAAGCTGTCCTAATCATCATTGCGCCAGTGCTTTTTGCAGCATCAATGTATATGACGATATCAAGGCTCTTATTCTATCTGGACAGTCCGGAAGTTGCATTTGTGAAGCCGAAACTAATCACTAAAATTTTTGTCACCTCGGATGTAGTTTGTTTCTTATTGCAATCTGCAGGTTCAGGAATGATGGCTAGTTCCGACTCATCAGATATAGGCTCCAAAATTGTCATGGTCGGCTTAGGCATTCAATTGGTTTTTTTCTCATTGTACATTTTGGTGCTAATTGTGGCGCATCTGAGACTCAATAGCAAAAATATTGCCATTAGTCCAGGCAAGTTTCAATATCCAGCACTTTTTTGGGCTCTGTATCTTTCTTGTGTTCTCATTCTTGTGCGATCCGTTTACAGACTGGTTGAATTTGCACAAGGGTACAACGGCTTTATAATGACTCATGAAGTTTTTTCTTTTGTTCTGGATGGCGTACCTATGTTTTTAACTTGCTTGGTTTTATTTCTAGTTCACCCATCAGATATTGTTTCTCCGTTTGCAACTAGATCTTCCAACGTTCTTTTGGAAGAGAATAACGATTATGAGATGGACTCAAGCAGTTACAAAAAGCGTTCTTTTCGACAGCGAGAAATGAATACGATAGCTTGAGCTAAGTGAATAGACTATTTATATCGGGTTCAAGATTACTTATATTAGATCAACAAGGAAAGATATTTATTATAAAAGCGCTAAGAAACCTAGATCGAAATTGAAAAAGATTCATCTAGTATAAAAGATGAAATTTGCTTAGTAGAAATGAGGAGAATGTCTCAAATGCTTTGCTTAAGGTGTTTTAGGTTGACGACAGATTTCTTCTCATTATTTTGCCATGACCAAGTTTTGGCCGGCACTGTTGTTAATTTTTGTTCAGAATAGAACTGTGAAGGTTTAGCTACAACTTTTCCACATCTGTCCGGCAATGCAGCAGCTGTTGTTACTAGCTGGAAATGATGGGCCTCTAGTTAGTAAACAATTATTCCGACACAGCCCCGATAATAACTCTATTTATGTAGCTGAGCTCATTCCTATTTAGGCAAGTATTTTATGCGCCGGAAAAGGATCGGAAGTAGTAATGATGGGCGTTTGAATACTCACACATGAGTCACACTCCGTAAAAGGTTCTTGGCAAATACTTTGACGCGAGTATTGCGGCAGTATTTTGAAATATTGCATGTGAAAAAGCAACAGTGTGCTCGAGCGTTGAATATAATTGATGTATAAAGTGAAAGCACAGTCCACATAATATTAATACAAAGGTCAAAGCATTAGGACCAATAATGACCAGCGATTACAATATTTATCACTACGTACCATCACTTTCTGGAAACATTATATTTCTTGCATTTTTCATAATCACAGCCATTGGACACGTTTACAAACTGGCAACTAGAAAAACCAAATTCTTCATTCCACTTTTGATAGGTAATGCATTTGAAATTGGCGGGTTTATCATTCGTTTGGCCTCAAGATCAAATACAGGATCTATTACACTCTACGCAATACAATCCGTCCTGATTATCATTGCGCCAGTGCTTTTTGCTGCATCAATGTATATGACAATTTCTCGGCTCGTGTTTTATCTGGACAGCCCCGAAGTTGCTCTTATCAAACCAAGGCTGGTGACTAAAATATTTGTCACCTCAGATGTAGTCTGTTTCTTATTACAAGCTGGGGGGTCAGGAATGATGGCTAGCTCGGGATCATCTAGCGTAGGCTCCAAAATCGTTATGGTTGGACTCGCCATTCAGTTGATATTCTTTTCATTGTACATTCTCGTGCTCATAGTGGCTCACAGAAGACTCAAAGAGAAAGAAATTACTTGTACTCCAGGTAAATTTCAGTATCCAGCACTCTTTTGGGCACTATATGTGTCTTGTGCTTTGATTGTTGTGAGATCTATTTACAGACTGGTGGAGTTTTCACAAGGATGGGACGGTTATGTTATCACCCATGAGGCATATTCTTTGGTGTTTGACGCTTTACCAATGTTTTTGACTTGTTTGGTTTTATTTGTGATACACCCTTCAGATGTGATGGTTTCTCCATTCTCTGGTCGATCAACAAATATCCTCATGAGCGACAACTATGAGATGACACCCAGAAGGTTCTCAGAAAGTTGATATTGAGCCGATTATTCAAAAAATATTTATATCGATTGAGTAAAACACTTTTTACCGCATACGAAGTTTTTCTGTATATGAATCCAGAGCCAATCATCATGTTGGAATGGTCAGATGGACACCGCAAGGTTATCCTCAGAAGCAATAATCAGCACGGATAGCAGATTTTGATATAGTTAATTCCAAAGCATGATAAAGACTGCGATTGCTAACTTTCTTTACACTGTAGCTTGGTTTTTCCTGCAGAACATAATCAAAGAACTCGGCTGCAGCTTGACTATAATATTTTTCGCTCATAGTGAGGTTCTGACAGGGTGTAGTGTAAATCTCTAACTTAGATGAATAATGTGTGATTGAGTCACCCGCATCACAGTTAGCATCTATGGGCATAATTGAGCCATTGTTGCCGACAGCTCTTGAATCTCCCTACAGTTACCGTGATCGTTTAGGATTTGTATAGTATAAATGGAACAGCAAAACTCAGAAGAATGACACAAATGTCAATAAATAGTTGACTGCTGCCTGTTTACACAGCGCAATGATTAATTGTGATTACAGCAACTGAGTAAAATTGAAGTAAGGAAGTCAAGTTGAGCTTTGAACTTTATTATGCTTGGAGAGCTCTTTTGTAGCACATGTGTAACTCAGGTCTCTCAAATGGAAGCCCACTGAAAATGTATTTTACTATCTTTCTAACTTTATTGTAGCAGACTGGACTTGTCATATTCTAATCTTCCACCAGCGCTAAACATCGCCCTCGGGACCCACTACAGACCACAGTACTCTTCTTTAGCCAACAATTACAGAATCATGACTCACCACCCTGCAGAATAGCTACTGTTAGCCATGTTTCTACACTAATAAAATGGTAAATTCAGTTTGTAGGATAGCATCACCAGCTTTAGATAGCTCTATCTGAGAAATTCTTCTCAAAGTCGACTACCAGAGTGTGGAGTCTCGCAATGGCATCACTAACTTTTCAGGTTTCTTGTCGTTTGAGAACTTGGCTGTGGCTTTAAGTCTTATGTCACGAGTTAGTCATTATCTGCAAGAGCGAAGAGTCCTGCAACAGCTTTTGCAGTGATAAGCAACATTAAGTATTATGTCAAGGTTGACTTTTTAATAAGTTGGATCAAATATAGAACGTCTACAGAATGCAAACTGTATCTTTTCATTGTCACTGTGT
Organism: Limtongella incommunis; assembly: GCA_003706695.3. NCBI lineage: Eukaryota > Fungi > Ascomycota > Dipodascomycetes > Dipodascales > Trichomonascaceae > Limtongella > Limtongella incommunis. The sequence continues at coordinate 27,195 of PPME03000025.1, forward strand.
ACCTCTAGTCGCAATCTGATGATGTGCACTTTAGCTCTAAGAAAGTTAGAAAATACAGGGTGGTACTGCTTATCTTTCTCGAGCTATGTGACCACTATGTTTGTGCCGTTCTTGAGCTGAGATAATCACAATACTTTATTTTTACGAGGCTATGGTGAATTTTGACTGCATGAGATATTTTTAAGATTGCTCGAGAAACCTATTAATATGAGTGCAGTAGCCAATATCAATCGAAATTCTGAGCTCAGTCTATCATTTTTCTACTACGCAGGTTAATTTCGCTTGCATTCTATCTCGTCACTTGCGCTTTTTATCGCAATTCATATCATGTCTGACAGTAGTTTTTATGGATATACGCCATCTTTTGCTGGTAACATTATCTTTGCTGCTTTTTTTGGAGCCACAGCTATTGGTCATCTCTATAAAATGATAAAATCTAGAAAGCTATTTTTTATTCCCTTCTTTCTTGGTATTGTTAGCGAGACAGCCGGTTTTGCCATTCGAGTGTACTCCAGGAATCAGCCAAATACAGATCACTTCAAGGGACTTTACGCACTTCAATCTGTGTTGATAATAATAGCCCCTATCTTCTTTGCTGCTTCCATGTATATGACAATCTCGAGACTGCTGTTCTACCTTGAATGCAAAGGAGCGTCTTTCATTAGACCCAAGTGGATTAGCAAGATATTTGTGCTTTCTGATATTATCTGTTTTCTTTTACAAGCTTTTGGATCCGCCATGTTGGCAAGTGGAAAAGATATCGGTCAGGGCATGAGAGTGGTGATGATTGGCTTAGGTGTACAATTAGGCTTTTTCTGCCTTTACGTGCTGGTACTTATTATAGCTCATTTGCGTCTGAACAAAGAATCTATCCCAAAGACACCGGGAAGGTTCCAGTACCCAGCTCTATTTTATGCTCTTTACGTTTCGTGCATACTCATTATTGTTAGATCCGCATATAGGTTTGCGGAATTTGCACAATTTCAGCAAGGATCTCAAGGCTATGTCAGCTCTCATGAAGTTTTTGCATTCATTTTGGATGGAGTACCAATGGTGATATGTTGTATTATAATGTTTCTTATTCACCCATCGGACGTGATGGTGCAACCATTTTCTCGTTATGCCGAGAAATGCTTACAAAATGATGGGTGTATTCCACTGGTCGAACATCAAAAATCTAATGATCACATCACTAACCACCGGATAGGTGACGGTTACCCAGTTACTTATTAGCGAAAGGATAGAAAACGATCTATGGATTGCTCTATTGGAACTTGAGGCAAGTGGATGCATATGGGCCAGATTAGACGCTAAATACGCGCGCAGTGTTCGAAGCACACATTTCTGTGAATGATTTCCTAATGAAAGCAAAAAAATGATTGCACCCAATATGCGTTGTTTCAAAAAGCTTGCAAAATATCCGTACCTGGAGTGGAAATTTATTATTTACATTGTAGAACATCTTGCAACAGTGCGCACACATTTCTAAATTGCGTTCTCACCGGCAGTGATCCACCTCGAGTAGCCGATCTGTAGATTTTTGCAATTTCAATTGGCATTCACCATATTTGACTTTCATTGGAATACTCAGTTGTGGCAACTTGGAAGAAGTATTGTCTGATTCGTGGACGCAACCTGAACATGTTCGCGACTATCGTTTCTGGCACTAGCCATGTGAGACTATTTCAAGCGATCAAAAGTGCATCTGTGTTAATATGTGGCTTTGTGACAATCATTTGAGTATCATCATTTTCTAACTGAATTGTTGCCCTAACTGGCAAGCATCGTTAAAGTGTTATAATGGTCTAGTCTCACTTTCTGACACATTAATTATCAAAAGCCCATCACCCATCAGCAGTCGTAAATACTAACAATTTATTTAGCGAATCTGTCAAGAAGAAACCAGCATGATCTCTCAATAGCCCTTCGCTTGATATGTGATTGGAGGTAGTTCTTGTGATGGATACATAAATGACATAGGTGCAATTCAATGATGAGACAACTGGACTATCCTAAAATTTTAGAACTTTGAACAGTTCAATCCGCCTGAATTAGGTTATGCAAAATTAATGGTTTCTCATGTTTGGACCTCCTAATCTTAGCCAAGCAAGGCGGTCGGCTTCCGGTGCGCTAAACAAGGCAAATTACAAATCGACGAAAACTATCTTACTATCGCAAAAATAACCTTGTATTTTCCGCGGGAATTGAAACTGCTTGCCGCTGTCAGAGTCCTTACTTTACCGAACGAGAATGTGCATCTCTTCTCAGAGTGACCATCTACGTGACGTGCTTTGTAGCCAAATTTTAATTCCCCGTTAACTCCGAAATTCTGGCCGCCTTCACTTGGGAATTTACGGATGCTGTATGAACGCTTATAAGTTGGTGCCTCTACCCGCCTTCGTTTTTATCCGAATACGAGAAACAAAACAATCGCCACCAGTCCGCTCTGGCAAGTCAATGAAAATGGGAAGGACTGTAGCTTAGAGAGTGGTTCATAATAATCGTCTACTAAAACTACCAGTACCTCCGCTACTGTTCCTTTGAAACGGCATTCTTCACGTCTCATATTTCTTCATGACTCATATTTCTTCATTGTGTGCATTGGCACATATCGACATGCCTGTCTTCACCGCAGAACGGACGGTCCGCTTGCGCCGCCTGCTAAGAAGGGCCGGCCATAAACGACCAAAGCCGCTGCTGTGGCTTAGTCGTTACCAAATAACACTAGCAAATAGTTATAAAAGTGCGCTTCTAAGCTCTGTGTGGATTTTCTCTGGCAATAGAACAGTTATCAGTATCACACTGCCAATACAAGTGCACAAACATGTCCAATCGACAAGAGGGAACAATATACGGATACTTTCCACAAATAGCTGGAAATGCAATCTTCTTGGTCTTGTTTCTGCTGGTTCTTGGACCTCATCTTTACAAAACTATCAAATTTAAAGTCATATTTTGGTCGCCGTTCCTCATTGGCATTGCTTTTGAAATCATTGGCTACGCAATCCGACTGGCTTCGCACTCTGGACCAAATGTCAATTCTCTCTCTATTTATGCCACACAAACTGCCCTGATCCTGCTCGCCCCAGTTCTTTATGCCGCATCAATGTATATGACCATCTCGAGACTTTTAAGGTCTGTGGGAGCACCACAAGCCTGCGTCATTAATCCAAAATTGGTTACCAAGATCTTTGTTACTTCTGACGTTGTATGCTTTCTGTTGCAAGTTGCTGGCGCTGCAATGATGTCCAACACACAGTCGTCCGAAGCAGGATCCAAGATTTGCTTAGCTGGTTTAGGATTTCAGCTTGCCTTTTTCTGCTTTTACGTTCTTATCCTCGTGGTCTCTCATTACCGTCTCTCCAGGCTTGAGCTCCGGCCCACCCCGACAAGGTTTCAGTGGCCATTCATGCTTTGGACTTTGTACTTTGGTTGTGCAATGATCATTATCAGGTCGATTTATAGACTGATTGAGTTCTCACAAGGATTTCAGGGATGGGTCATCAACCATGAAGGCTTTGCGTTTGGTCTTGATGCGACCCCAATGCTTTTGCTATGTATCAGCTTTATCATCATCCATCCATCAGACGTTTTTGCTCGGCCAGAGGTGAAGGCGGCTATCGATGCTGAGCTTGAAGGTAGCGCTCCATATGATGGCGAGAAAGTAGATCAAAATATAGCACCCTAAATAGTCAGTCACATATCATTATGTAGCACTCTGTTTAGATTGAGCACTCAGCTTCTCTTTCAGTTGCCGTACACGCTCTTGGTTTTGTTCTTCATTTTTCTGTTTTATGGCCTGTTTTTCTTGCAGCATTCTTTTCAATAACCATGCTTTCCGCTCCACTGCAGACATAGTTTTCTCTTGGCTGCTCGCTTCTCCACCTTCTTGCCCATACACATTGGCACTATCACTTAGGCTATGTGATGATTCGTGTCCAGAACTTACAGCGTGCACTTTTGGTGGCGATTTTGGGGAGATTCTGCTTGCAAACAGCATAGCAGACGATTCTCGGCTTTCAACGTTGGGGACAATGTCATGATTTTCAGACTGAGAGCTAACAACTGGACTTCTCCCTCTGACAGTTTCAGTTGATCTCTCACTATTATGTTCACTATGACCTCCAACATCAGCTCTAGGGCCGTTTGATTGGCCATCTACCCTATGTCGTGGCGCGCTGGCATGCTTATTGTCGTTACTGTGAGCTATTGATTCGCTTTTTGTTTGAGAGTTGACATGAAGTCTAGTGCGACTCATATGACCAGATGCTTTAGAATTAGGAGGATGTTTTCTAGTTTGTTTGTTTCTCTGGTAGAGTTGTTCACCATCTCTATCGACCTGGTCACGCCTCAGCTGTGCAAACTCACCTTTTCTTTTGATTCCTTGCTTAATAATTCTGTCGGCCACTTTTCTTTTCGACTTTCTGGATTCCATTTCATCTTGTTCGGCTTTGATCACCTCGGGGGCCTTTCCAGATGGATCGTTCTGTGCGGCAAGCAGTAGCACCCAGATTTCTTTACAAAAAGCAGTTGCATCGTTTCCAAGAAATCCTTTTACAGTGTTATATAGCTCTTTAGCATCTGGCGTGTCAGTGCTAGAAAGCACCTCCATGAAGTATGTTACGACAATGTCATCGTTTTCTACCAACTTTGAGAGTTTGTTTTCGATCCATTTAAACATTACTTTTTTATCTATTAGGCTTGTATTAACTGTCTCAGAAAATATAGATTGTTTAGATTTCGTCATTTTTCGGCGCACTTCTAACCCTGTGGAGTTTGGCTGTTTTGGACGACTGCGAGTAGGAAATTGCATCTGCCAAGAGGCAAATCATTTCAACTTAATAGATTTGCAACCATTTAATTATTCGGCCGAGGCTGTACCCCACACTCACAGCCGTACACAAGCCTCCTCACCAGCAAACTCTAAGACGCCAAATCTCTTGCCTTTCTGTCGCAATTATTTTAGAGAAAACGAGTCTCTGTACTATTGAATTGGTTGTTTTATTTGTACCACTGCTGCATCAGTTTTGTTTTTGTTTAAGCACTTATCTTGAGCGGCGCCAGTCAATCTTGCTACCTTGTCTGTGTTACAATTGACATGCTTCGCTACACTTTGAGTGAAAAAGAAGAGCGGGCGATTCTGGCCAGGCTGGGAATGTCAGAGTCAGCTCATGGACGTTTATTTGCCAAGCAGTTGTTAAACGGGAAGGAGGATTCGAAAACTAAGTACTATCGAAGCCGTATCAGAGTCATTATTAAAGCATATGTGTACACCTTACTTGCAACAGTATTGAAGTCGGCGCTCAAGAGTAGAAAAGATGGCGTACGTGCAGTAGTATTGTCGATCTTGGACTCAATCAAAAGCAAGGATCCGCTGCGTATATCCTCAATGTGTGGTGTCTTTGCTCTACTTTATCCTATTGTGAAAAGCTCACTTGCCCGCAAGGGCATCCCATTCGAAAAAATCTCTGCCCCATTTTTGGCGGGTTTTGTCACTGCATCATCTTTTGTTTTGTTTCCAAAGCATTTGTCAAGGAACTTTGTTGCTACCTGGGCTGCGTCTCGTGCGGTTATGTACATTGCTAACTACTTTGACGACAAGGGGTATTTCGACAGACTTCCAAGAGACTATGTGGGAGCATGGATGCTTTTTCCGTTTGCTTTAGGTCAGCTTATGTATGCATTTGTGCTGGAACCTGAATCGTGCCCGCCCATCTTTTCTTCTGTTATGATGCGCCTTGGTAAAGGGTTCTATATCACTGATCGGCCGTCCAGTCTACATTCAGATGTTTTCTGGCCCAAGGATAGAGAAGTAGTAGATGGAATTGCCACCGTTGCCCGTCTCAAATACCCCGCGTTCCTGTCTCCAATGAACAATAAGAAGGTTACATTGCTGGAGGAGCTCAAGCCCTACGCAGCCATGATTGAGACGGCAAACCCCACACTGACGAGCATGACTTCTGTTATCATGCATCCATTCAGACAATCAGAGTTTCACACTTATCTTGAGTTCATTTTTACCAACCTGGGTGCAGTGGGAAAGTATGTTTTGGCTATATATACCTTAATGTGGCTGAAGGCGCAAAAGAAGGCTGGGTTTGGTTCTAATACCCTTCAGTCTTTGCAATCTGTAGTCGGCCGGTCTCTGCGTACTACAGTGTTTTCAGTGATGACTGTTGCATCTCTGTGGTCAGGTATTGGTGTCGCGCAAGCACTGCTTTCGCCCAAATTTTTGCCGACGTCAAGGTTCCGCATAATTGGCTTTGTCAGTGGTCTTTGGGCATTGTTGGACCAATCTTCTGGTCAGTACAAGTATGTTTACGCTGCGCGTACCGCTTTGCAATCGCACTGGGATATGCTGGTCAAACAAGGCAAGGTTAAGCCTATGAAAAATGGAGAGATAGCTATATTTGCTGTTGCCTTTGCAGCATCGATCGCCGTGTATGAAAACAACCACGATGCAATTACTGGCGGTATTAAGAAGGTTTTTGGTTACATTACCGAACAGCCTGCGCAAGACGCGCCGTCAGCCCCAAACCCAAAAACCAACGCGATACCTGTCAGGGGATTTGGTGCTGCTCTGAAGCGTTAGGTTTGATATGTATTTAAATGTTTGAAGTGTATTTTTTCTATTTTTCTATTCTAAGCTTGAATGTACGACTCGATAATGCTAGACACCTTTGCGCTGTCTGGAACTGGAAGGCGCTTGAAGGGGAATGTTGGATACTTGCGGATAGCCTCCACCAGAGACTTTTTGGAGTCACACGATATGAGATGACTGTCTTTCTCGAACGCATCTGCTATTTCCTTCTGGTGGTTGTCCATGAGGCCATTGTTGACCATAACAATCAGTGGGCGGTTGGATCGTAAAGCGTCCATTATTGAGCCTGTACCGGCGTGGGAAATAACTAGAGTATAACTAGAAATCAGAGAGGAGAGATTGGGATCTAAATCAAAGCCCTGGACCTTGAGGTCCAGCTCTTTCAATGCAGGTGCTACTCGGCTGAGAGCCGCGTCAAACACCGGCTTGCCTCGCAGCCCGTACTGGACGGTTATTTGCTTGATTCCCGCGGTCTTGAAAGCTTCCAGTGCCGGCGGCGACAGCACGGCTTCTGTCAATGCGTCAAATGAGACTGTGGCTCCGCAGGTGACCAGACATGACATTTGATGCCTTTGCGAAAGTTGCTTTGAGTGTTGGGAAAGGGCAGTCAGTGTGCGCTTGCGGCAGAGCTGATCATCCAAAAAGGGGCGGGTTTTGCAGTTGTTTTTGCTACTATGGCAGCCGCGATATGCAAACTGTGTGGACGCAATGCGTGGAATAAAGTTACATGTGTGGGCTGGGCGGCTGCGTTTTACACCCGGCAACGCCCCGGCGGCCGACAGCTGGGGCAGGTGCACCTGAGAAGGAGGGCAAGGAGCCGGTCAGAGCTGGGCCGGGTGCTTGGACGGTGCGCTACTGGATCTAGTTTTGCGGTACAGATGAATGCGTGCTGATTAGCGTATGGCTACCTACATGGCAAGAGTTTTAGTGCGGGGCGCTTCGCATCACATCAATTCCATAAATATACAAAACTCTCTCAAACAATCTATAACGTTGCTGGAGACGGGCACGCCGCCTAGGCGCCAGAGGCGCCGGGAGCGTTGACGTCGCCCTTGAGCGACAGCAAAATCTCCCTGAAACGGGCCTTGTTGGCCGACTTTTCAGAGGTGTTGACAAGCGCTGCGATTCTGTCCCAGGTGGAACCGCTGCCGCCAACGACGCTGTCGCGCTCCTCGAGAAACTTGGCCTCTTCCTCCTTTGTCTTGGCAATCACGTCGTCGCGCTTTGTGTTGTAATTCTCGTAGAAATCATCAATGTCCTGCTTGGCCTTCTCGAGCGTCTCCTTGTGCTTGCTCTCCGAGACCTCGTCGCGGCGCGCAATCTCGAGCTCCTGGCGCGCCTTCCACTCGCGGACCGGTTCCGACGCTTCCAACGGATACTTTTCAGTGTAGTGGAGGCCCGGGGCCGGCGTGGCGGCAGCGGAGTCGGCCGGGACCGGGGAGGCAGCCGCAGCCGGAGCCGACTGGAACGCTCCGTCGTCAAACTCGTCGTCGGCACTGGCCGTCACCTCCTGGCCGGTCTGGAAAGCCGACGCATCGTCGCCGAGAACGGCCTGTTCACGTGAGAGAAAGTCGGCTTCGTTTTCGACTGGCGGTGTGCTGGTGGATGGCAGATCGGCATCCAGCTCCTCGAGAGATGGAAAGTTACTCATTTTTGCAATTCTCGGTTTCGGTCTGCTCACCTGTTGTTGCTGTCAGGAGTCTGTGCTGTGCTGGAGGCTGGTTGGGACCGGTCGCCGCCGACGCTGTGGAGAGCGCTGCCAGCTCAGGACTGGCTGGCAGGTGCAAAACCTGGAGAATGCAAAGTGCCAGCGCGCGAGCAGCGAGCGGCCATGCGTGTTTGCATCTATCTAGCATTTTGTAGTTGTCTGCAGCACGCGGGCACTGTGCCCCTGCCAGGCGTTATAGATTCGTATCTCGCATTCAGCCAGCAGACTGGCCGTTGCTAACGTGGACGAAGGACTCATCAAGGTCCAAATGAGACGGGCTGGAGCCATCTCACAAGTAGCTATGCAAAATAAATTCATGTCGGCCGCAAGCGCAGGACGCTGGACAGTAACAGTGCCCGCCATAGCAACGGAGTCGCACCGGGCAGAGACATCGCCCCATCAGCTTCCAGCTATGTAAAAACACATCCAGAGGGCCAACTGCTTTGCTGTGACAGGCCGGGAATTTCCTTCACTTGTCGTTCCTACAAACGTCAGACGCACACGTTCCTGTCGCGCGTGGGGTATAAATCAGGCAGACTGGGTCACAACTTCTTCACTCTGGCCGACCGAGTGACCGCAGGAAATTGAGACTGTGACAAAACTAAGCCCGCCTGGGTATGCTACTGCAGCCTACTTATCGCTACCATTGTTCCTGGTCGGTGCCGTGATGATCAAGTACGCCAACGGCAGTGGAAGCTCTCGCGGTACCCTTCGCGGTGCTGTCCCTGCTGGTATTTGTGTCATTTTCAAACGCTCGCCAACGCAGACTCCCATCGGTTTTGTAGACTGGTGAGATTTAACCAAGGATTCTTTTGTGGATTGTTTCAGCCTAGTGAAATTTTCTTGGTCAGGAACAACCACACAAGATTAGATGTCTGCGTGGCATACACCGGCTCTGCCAGCCAGACGGCGCCTATGGTCCATCGGTGCTTGCCGGTCATACCAAGTGTTTTTCGAAACAAAATGATTCGCTCATGTTTGGTGGTTTGGCCAGGGTCGGCTGCTGGGGCTCGTTGTATTTTCTCAATGAGAACGTGGAACGAGCTTCAGTGGCTTTTTCTTTTTGGTAAGTACGTGTCTATTGATTCAGTGTCCAATGCTAACAAATTGTTCCGGCAGGTGACTAGCCAATCATGGCCGGAACTGCTTTGGTGAACAATCGCCAAGCGCATTAGTTTACCAGTAAATAGAACTGTATGTTTTTCCATGCGTGGAGGTCTGACACTCACACTGTTACTGTTAGCAAGTACTGCGATTCTTTTATTGCGCTATATACATGTAACTATTGAAACTTCTGACAATTAGTTTCAACGCGACTTTCGAATGCTATCAGCGGCCACCAGGCATTTGGCAAAATTCTGCCCGACCACCATGCGAAAAGCCCGCAATTGAGATAGGCGCTGCCCGTAACAGACCTTCAGCATAAACAGAAAGCAACATGATTGGCCCTGCGCATGGACTGCTTCCAGCCGGCTGTTCTGGTTGCTCCCTGTCACTTCCGTCTCATCTTATCTGCAAAGGTCATGTGATCAGAGGCTGCTTCGGCACAAGCCGAAGATAAAAGTTGTCTGGAAGCAGCCACTAAGAGACTACTGCCTACCTAGCCTATTCAAAGCGGCATCAACGGCAGTTTGCAGAGCTTCTCACACTCTTATCGATGGACCAAACCACGCATGCAGATGAGACAACTCCGTTGTTTGTGCGGACTCGCAAGCGACCCGGTACTGTTTGCACACGCTTCATGTCCTACGTCGCTTTAGGCTTGTTTCTATTTCTCGGCTGGACGCTGGTGTTTTTGCCACGCACGTCTATCGCAAGGGATTTGCGAAGGATCCATTTTTCGAGAGCGCCGTTGTCCGAGCTCAAGTTGCAATATGTGCACTCAGTCTCGAACGACTCGTTGGCAAAAACTCTGTCACGCTACACACAAGAACCGCATCTTGCTGGCGAAAACTATGGTCTGGTCGAGTGGACGGCAAGCCAGTTTGCAGACGCAGGCTTCCAAACTGATACTGACGCCTACCATGTATGGTTCAACCATCCTGGCGATTGCAGTCTCAGGCTGCTCCGCAAGTCAGACCACTCTCTCGTTTATGAGCCTACTCTCGTAGAGGACGTCATCTCTGAAGACCCGACCACCGGCTCCAAGAACAGCATTCCAGTGTTTCATGGCTACTCTGCCTCTGGCAACGTCTCGGGTCAGTACATCTACGGCCACTACTGTCGACGGGAAGATTTTCTCAAACTCGAAGCGCACAACGTCGAAATAAAGGGCAAGATCGTTCTTTGTCGCTACGGATTCAACTACCGCGGTGTGAAAGTGCAGGGCGCTGAGCAGCGGGGCGCCGTTGGTGTTGTTATCTACTCTGATCCCGGCGACGACGGTAACGTCACAATCCAGAACGGATTCGATGCCTATCCTGATGGCCCCGCTAGAAACCCGTCGTCTGTCCAAAGAGGATCGGTCATGTTTTTGGCTGATATTCCCGGAGATCCTACAACTCCTGGCTGGCCGTCCACCAAGAATGCAAAGAGAGTGGAGCCAGTTAATGTCCCGCACATCCCATCACTGCCAATTTCATATAAGGAAGCACTGCCTATTCTGAAGAGCTTAAACGGACACGGGGTGTCGGGATCGTCCTTGGGCTGGACTGGCGGCTTGGAAGATTTTGACTACTCAGTTGGACCAGCCCCCAAGCTGGAGCTGAACCTTGTCAATGATCAAGACTATGATATTAGGCCCATTTGGAATGTTGTGGGTACGCTTCCTGGAATAATCGGAGATGAGGCCATTGTTGTTGGAAATCATCGCGATGCCTGGGTGGTTGGCGGTGCCGGCGATCCGAATGCCGGATCGGCAGCACTCATTGAGTTAGCACACGCTCTTGGTGAAATGGTTAAGAAGGGATGGAGACCGCTGCGCACGATCATTCTCGCCTCCTGGGATGGCGAAGAGCTTGGTTTGCTAGGGTCCACCGAATGGGGTGAGGACAAAGAGCTCTTTTTGAAACAACGCGTATTAGCATACATTAATCTTGACATGGTTGTGACGGCTCCTGGTGGCTTTTCGGCAGCTGCTTCGCCGTTATTATACCAAGTGATGCGACAATCGGCCAAGGAAGTACTTTTTAATGGCTCATCACTGTACGAGTCATGGAAAACGGATGTTAACGCTAGCATAGATGACCTTGGTTCTGGATCTGACTACACTGTATTTCAGCATCATCTTGGTGTTCCATCTCTCGACTTTGGATTCAATGGTGCGAAGGGTGAGAACAACCCAGTGTACCATTACCACTCCAATTATGATTCTTATCACTGGATGGAGGAATTTGGAGATCCTGGATTTCATACTCTCGAATCAGCATCGAAATACCTTGGTGTTCTTCTTTTGAATATGGTTGAAACATCTGTTGCAAGCTTGCATGCAAGTGACTATGCCACCAAAATTCTGCATGAGCTAGGTAAACTGGATACCAACTCTGTAAACAAGAAATGTGCATGGGCTATGAAACATCTTCATGAATCTGCAAACTCTTTTGCAGAGAGCGCTCGCGCATTTGACAACGAGACCGCAAGATTGTTATCGGCAGTGAGCGAAGAACTCCCGTGGTATTTGTCATACAGAAAATTGTTTGTGCTCGCTGAAATCAAAATGCAAAATATGAGAATCAAAGAAATTGAGCGGATATTCCTGCACGATGAAGGGCTTCATGACCGGCCGTGGTTCAAGAGCATTATGTTTGCCCCCAACCGCTGGAATGGATACACTCCTACAGCGCTACCAGCCCTTGTAGAGGCCATTGAGGATAAGGATTATAAATTGCTTCTAGGGTGGATCACTATTTATAGCGAAAAATTGAGAGCGGCTGCTGAACTGCTAACGAGCGGGCGTTTGAAGAAGTGACCGGTTGACTTTTGTTGCTCGCACTATTTGAATGCTCGTTGAAACAAGTAAGTAGCAAGCCATTCACGGAACATTTTTTGCAGTTTTCTGATGGGGTTATCGAGTGACCAGTTCTCTAAAAGCTCTACTTAGGCCGTAGCCGCTTGGATAGCAGCAGTGCTAGAGTCGAAGTTGCCAGGTATACATGACTAGAATGCTTTATACTATTTACAAGGATATTTATAATAGAATCTATAAATTTGTCACTTCAGGCTTGCGACCCGATGGAGTCCGCCGAACATTTGCGGACTTCTTGCAAAATTGCAAAGCACTTTGTACGGTGGTCAGAATTTGAGCGCAGACAGTCCTCGTATTTCTTCATTACATCAGCACAGTCTGTGAGAATTTTCTTGAAGGATGGCACTTCTGTGCGGACACAAGTTGCCAAATCATTCTGCTCAGTCAGACACTTGGAAGCGTCTCCTGCACCGAGACACTTGTGGTATTTCAAAAACTGCACAGGACAGTATTTTGCAACCTGGGTTAGAGATTGGTGCTCGTGCGGTTTAGTCGCAAATACCTACATCGCCGACTAGAGCTTGATCTAGCATCATGGACATTTTGACAAATTTAGCTGTTAAGATTGCTGGTTCTGTTTGGGAGAGGAAGTGCTATATAGGACGCAATTGAACAGTGGCATGGGCAAAACATGAAGGTGGTAAGCAATGAGCAAAGCACGCGGCATCTATTGGATTGAAATGTCGGCGCAAACACAGCAAACGGCTGCCCGTCATTGTTCGCGGTGTTTCAATGATCTCAGCCCACAACCAACGCTGGTTGCTGCAGAAGGTGCGCTATTGGCGCGGACCAAACATCAGCCAAGCACAGAGTCCAGCCATTGAAAATAACATGAATTTTTCAGCTCTCGGCGTTCTGGTATCCTAAATAAATCTCTGGTGGCCTGGTCCTGTCCCCAAGGCATTCTTGTCGCTCTCCCAGTGCCACTCCCATTAAGAATTTCTCACCTCCTCCTCACAGCATCACAACCTGACGAAAACGACAGTTGGTGTCTTGTGAACGGCCAACTTACAGCATACTATCGTTAAATTATTATTTTGACGGCTGTAATACATCTTGAAATGTCGTTAAATTCCGCAGACAGGAAGAGTGTCAATGATAACCAGGAATCATCTTCGTCAGTCTCTGATTCACAGGCAGCCGCTTCCTGGGTGTCTGTATTTTGCTCCGTGTTTGCACATCAGTATTTTGTAGAGGTATCTGAGGATTACATACGTGATGACTTCAATCTGACCGGTTTGTCGGCGGCAATTCCATATCATTACAAGGCCGCGTTGGAGATTATTCTGGATCTTGAGCCGAGCGAGAAGCCCAATTTGCACTTGGTGCCGGCAGTAGAGCAGGCGGCCGAGAAGCTCTATGGTCTCATACACGCTAGATACATTTTGACTCGCCATGGCCTACAGGCAATGGCAGCCAAGTACGAAAAAAACATGTTTGGTTCCTGTCCGCGCTACTATTGTGACGGCATGGGCCTGCTGCCTGTTGGTCGCTCCGACATTCCGGATGTGGAAATTGTCAAGCTCTACTGCCCGTGCTGTATGGATATTTACGTTCCCCCTCATTCCCGCTACATGAACATTGACGGTGCCTTCTTTGGCACATCCTTCGCGGGACTCTTTATAAAAACTTTCCCCGATATCGAAAAGCAGTGTGAGAAAAGAAGATGGAAGCAGTACGATTTGAAAATATTTGGTTTCAAAATCAACGAGCGATCTCAGACGGGGCCACGGATGAAATGGCTACGACAAAAGCCCAGAGAAGCTGATGAAGATGAGAGCTTGACAGATTCGAAAATGGAAACAGAGTAGAGGAACATTCTTTGTTATCCCCAGCTGCCAGCTTGCAGCGTTTGGCGTTTGGCGGTACCTCGCACTATGGACGCACTTATGTTCCAGCGTATGTCATCACGAAGCCACCAATGCACTACTGAGGTTATGGCGTATTGCTCATCACATTTTTGCTTTGTTTGTCAGTAGGCATGTGGTTCTTACTACGGGGACAAAAAACATGTCTGCTGCAATAGTTGTCTCATTTCTGTGATGCACTAGATTCATCTTTTCTTGAACTTTTTTAATATACAGCTTAATTTATTACTTCTCAGCTAACTTGTCTGAATTATATATTTAAAGGTATTTTGCAAAGGATCTTTCCAGAGCTCGTCGTACCGAAATCTTTTGTGCGCCAATGAAGCTTTTAACCTGGATTCTGATAGCTCGGTCGACATCGTACTCAGAAACTGTAAGAGATAGTCTCATTCTTGCAAAAGACTCTGCAATTCGCATCATGGACTCCAACAGTCTCACCGTGACTGTACCCGATCCTGTTCTTTTAGATTCCTCTCTCAGATCTGAATAAAGTGAAGCCAATTTCTCTTCATGTCCGCGCTCAATCACCGGGTTTACTCTTGTTCTTGCAAAATGGATGTACTTCTTCAACAACTCTTGGTCCATCGATTCCGGCCGAAGCTGCGCGTCATCTTCTTCGTCCATTTCTATTCCCCGCCCCTCATCGGTCGGAGCCACTCCCCCGTGCGATCGCATATGTGACGTAACAACAAACTTCGCTAGCCTCTCATCGTCCTCAGGTCGTGCCAGATCTCTTACCACGCACATTATGTCAAATCTGGACAAAATGGGCTCTGTCAAATCAACGTTATCTGAGAACGGCAGAGTTGCATTATATCTACCACCATTGGGATTAGCAGCTGCAATAATTGAACATCTGGCCTGCAGAGTGGTCACAATACCAGCTTTGGAAATGGAAATGGATTGTTGCTCCATGGCTTCATGGATCGAGGTTCTGTCCTGATCATTCATCTTATCAAACTCGTCAATCATACAGGTACCTCTGTCTGCTAGAACCAATGCGCCTCCTTCTAGTGTCCATTCTCTAGTAATTGGATCCTTGCGCACCGAAGCGGTCAGACCCACAGCCGAAGCACCTTGCCCGGTAGCGAACACAGCTCTGTGTGCAGTTTGCTCGGCGTACTTAAGGAGTTGAGATTTTGCGGTTCCTGGGTCTCCCAATAGTAGAACATTGATGTCACCTCTGATCCTGTGCTTATTTTTAACCGACTTCTCCACACCGCCAAAGAGTGAGCATGCAATTGCAGTTTTCAGATCCTTGTGACCATAGATTGACGGAGCAATAGAGTTGATAATGTATTCTATAACACGATAACCGCGTTCTCTGGCAATCTTACGCACCGCCCTTTCATCTTCGTCAGAAATGTCAAACGCACCTGAATTATAGCCATCACGACGCGCAACAGAATTGGCCTCAATAATAGTGGCAAATACCGGAAATCCCTGTTTGGCGTTGAGAACAGCATCATAAGAATTTCTATAGATTCCTGTAACCTCAATTTCATCGCCTGGTTTCGCTGAATCAATTAAATCCCAGAGGAGAATTACTTCGCGATGCCGTGGCAGGCGACCTGCGGGCACTGAGCCAGGACTCTCCTGCAGAGTCAGCTTTTGGTAATTTCTGTACACTGTTTGTTCAGAATTGACTTTGAACGGACCTCTAGATTGACAGTTGGAGCAAAAGGATACCTTCACCTCCTCGGCGGCTTCTTGCGGGTACGGACCCAAAAGCTCGTTGCATTTGACACAGTTAAACTTGATATACTTCAGTTGTGGGAAAACACCCGTTCGCCTTGTTACGACACCGGTGACGCGAACCAAAGCATTCAAATGCTGCTCTCGAAGCTCTCGAAGATTCATGTGAAGCGGCACATGAGAAAGCCTCACATGAATATCGGCGTGAATAGAAGGATAATCTGGATATTGCAGCTGAATAACCTTCATGGCCACATTGTCCAACACCTCGAGCATTTCCGAAGGCGCAATTGCAAGGAATTTAGCGAGAGTGGGTTTTGCATTCGCTAAATCTTCAAACGAAACGTCTAACGACTCGGAGTTGACCTCACCAAGTTGCCTAATTTTGGAACCGTAAACAGATCTACCAGATTCATCTGTGAATTCAACCAAAAAGTTTTGAAACTCCCTAGCGATTGTGCGAGACACAGAAGGAATGAGGATCCACTCTGCAACAGAAGCGGCCTTGACATCTTGCAGAGCTTCGGCCGGTAACGTCTCCATAGTCGGATCGTCGTCCTCTTCGTCATCCATAATGTCTTCATCATAATTATTTCGCCTTCTCCTTCGCCGTTGACCCCACCCGCCTGCTAGCAAATCAATGTCATCGTCATCAGGGTCGTCAATAAATGCCGACGGCATTCCTCGCCTAGATCTAAGCATAGCATCTCGTCTGTTAAGACGAGCATCGACTTGTCTTCTTGCTGCCGCATCTAGCTCGGCCTGATCTCTATCGTCAATATTAGCGTCATTTATATCATACGCATCCTGAGTGTCAATATCACGATAATCTCTCTCTAAATTGTCTCCAAATAAATCTTCGCCGGCCTCTTCTTCGGCCATTTCGTCTAAATCATCAACATCCAGTGCTAATTCACGTTCTTCCTCAGCGTCTTCAAATGGTGCAAGCGGGGGCGATGACGGTAGCAAGGACGAAGGTGGGCCGCCTGGTGATGTGGGTGGAGCACTGCTGTCATCATCAATAGTTGGATTTTGTCTTTTTCTAGAGGACGACATGCTTGTGTTGAGTTTGGTACTCGTTCAAGCTGTTTTTAAAAATTCAGAGAACGCGTGACGCGTGGGCTTTCAATTAGTTTTCCGTTTCTGGAAGGCGTGATGCTCGATGCTAAACTGGGTTGTTTTTGCTGCTGGCCGTAACAAGGCTTGAAATATGTGTGTAGTTTATTATAACTGTCCATGTAGTTGAACATTATCTGGCCGTTTTTTCTGCCGTGGAACGAGCAACAACATCTAGAATCATGCTGCATTCCCGCAAGCGCGTCAATATGACTCTGCGATAGACATTGCTACATGGCTACTTTTGCAACAATGCAAATTTCAATTTCCCGTCCTGAAATAACACCATGTAGCCGATATTCGTAGCCAACTTTTGAAACTAAATGGCGTACCAGTTGATTCGTTGACCGTTACTGGCTTCGATCGCTTAGTTGCTAGTTGCCCCACGTGGAACCACATCCAGCAACAAACAAAAGGGACCAAGATAAGCTGGCACTGCCATAGCCAAAAAAAATCGCGAGTAAACTTCAATTGACTTTGAATAAGAGCAGATGAACAGCTAATTGGCTTTGCATCTATCTCTTTCGTCTCCTCAACCTCCAACACCATTCAGGAACAGGCTACCCAGTCGCACAACTCCCAAGCAGGAACCTGCAGCTCCTGCAACACCACCCTGCCCTGCGGCTACCTGCTGACATTGCTAGCAACACTGAAACTCAGCCAATTCAATTGCAATCTTGTTGATTTTTGTCGAAATCCCGTCTGGTGAGTAGCTCTGTCGTAGACTTTGATAGCATTGTAATTGAACTAACATAGACAATGCTGGAATCTGTCGTGGCGTCTCTGCTCAACAGGGTTCTGGGGTCCTACGTCGAGAACTTTGACCCCAAGCAGCTCAACATTGGAATTTGGAATGGCGATGTGAAGCTTCACAATCTGAATCTTAAACGGGCAGCGCTTGATAAGTTCAAGCTACCCATCGACATTATTCACGGTTCTCTCGGGGAACTTGTGTTGCAAATCCCTTGGTCAAATCTTAAAAACAAGCCTGTCAAGGTGGTGGTCAAGGATGTGTATTTGCTTGTAGAGCCGAAGCTGCAACAGGAGTATGATGCAGCCTATGAGGAACAGCGTCTTCAAAATATCAAGATGGAAAAACTCGCAAACATGGAACTTATGGATGTCCAAGCAACAGAGGCTCTTTCCACCGAAGAAGAGCAGAAGAACCAGTCATTCACTGAGTCACTGGTAAATAAGATTGTGGATAATCTGCAATTAACGATACAAAACATTCACATCAGGTATGAAGATAAGTCTTCGGTACCGAACCACCCCTACTCCTTCGGTATTACTCTCAAAGAATTATCTGCTGTTTCTTCCGACAAGAATTGGAACCCAGCTTTTATCAGTGGCTTCTCTGATATAACTTTCAAATTGGTGACTCTTTCTTCGCTCTCTGCATATTGGAATACAGACTCTGTGTCCATTACGAATATGAGTGACGGAGACAAGGAGAAGATTCTCGAGGAGTTTACCAAGGTTATCAATAGTGACATTGAGGATTTGCAGTATCTGCTCAAACCTGTGTCTGGCGTTGGTCGAATTTCTATTGCAAAGAAACGTATCGCTGGGCAACCAAAAACCAAAGCCCAGCTTCTGTTTGACAAATTGGGCTTTGTAGTCGACTCTGAACAGTACAGAGACGCTCTTTGGACTGCTGATCTGTTTCGATTGTACTCGAGAAGCTGGAGATTCAAAAAGTATAGGCCAAAAACTAGCGTTGACGAGGATCCCAAAGCGTGGTTCAAATTTGCTCAAAAGGTCGTCTTCGAAGAAATTCACCAAAAGCACCAGCAGTGGACGTGGGAACATATTGAACAACACATTGAAGACCGCAAACGGTATATTGCCTTATTCAAGAGAACTCTACACAGCGGTGAGCCGTTGACTTTGGAAGAAACCAACGAGTTCAATGAGCTAGAGAAAAAATTATCATATGAAGACCTCAGATTATACAGAAGGCTTGCTAAGACTGAGCTCAAAAGAGAGGATAGAATCAATACAGCAGCAAAAAAGAAGACGGATACCGCTGGCGCGCCTGCTCAGACTTGGGGTCAGTGGTTTTGGGGATCGAAACCTGCTGCCTCGTCGACCTCAGAGTCTGAAAGCAATGATAATGAGAGCGGAGGTAGTAACCCTGTGGAAATCACAGAAGAACAAAGGCAGGAACTCTATGATGCAATTGAGTGGGACGAAGAAGATAAAAACGACATTGCGTCGGAGGATATTCCAAAGGATGAAGTAGTTATGGAAATCGAGACGGCTTTAAATGAGGGATCCTTCACTCTTTTGAATCATCCACATGCAGAAAAATCAACTGAAATTGCTTCTGTTATGTTTGCGGGTGTAAAGGCTCTATTCCATAGACGTCCAGATTCTTTCTTGGCCCATCTTGGGCTTCGCGAACTCAGAGTTGATGACTGTGAGCCTGGCACATTATTTCCTCAAATTGTTACTGTGAAAAATGTCAAAACTATTGCAGAACATGTTGACAATTGTTCAGACGAGAACTCTTCCTCTGAACCACATACACCAGGAGAACAGCAAGATGACTTCTTTTCCATATTTTTTGAAAGCAATCCTCTTGATGGTAGCGCTGACTCTGCTTTGACGGCAAAGCTCAAAAGTATGACTGTTTTCTATAATGCTCGTTTCATTGAGCAGATTGCTTACTTTTTCAAACCTCCTAATACGCATTTAGAGACACTTGGTGCTATTATGAATGCAGCAGGTGCAACAGTGGAAGGCTTCAGAAATGAAACGCGGCTTGGTTTGGAGTATGCTCTTCAAGAACACAAGACTATCAACCTCAAACTCGATATTCAAGCTCCTTTGATTGTTGTTCCATTGGATCATAAGTCTGTGACATCGCCTTGCGCAATAGTTGACGCAGGTCACATTTCAGTTATTTCTGATCCTGCTTCCAGAGAACTTTTGGAAGATGTTAAGGCTAAAAGAACTTTGCAGTTTTCTTCAGAAGATTGGGCTAAACTTGAATCCTTGATGTACGACAAATTCAAATTACAGCTTCATGACACACAAATTTTACTTGGTGCTGATGTACGCTCAACATTGAATGAGCTGTCAAATAGAGAATCTAACTCTCCTGCCTATGTTCTTGATCGTGTCAATATGGATTTTACTGTTGAAGTGTCAATTCTACCAGAAGCTCATCATTTGACGAAATTCCGTATCTCAGGAAATTTGCCTTTATTCAGAGCATCAATGTCGGACGCGAAATACAAAATCATGATGAAACTCATTGATGTTGCTATACCTCACTTCGATTTTTCTAGCGATGGTGACAGTGAATCAGAGCAAGCTGCGTTCTCCCCTCTAGAACTGGATATTGAGAATCGTGATAGAAGACATGACGACGACTATGGAGATGAAACAAGCACGTTGGCATCGTCGGATGACGCCAGTACAGCTGTCTCTAGCACAAAAGGTCTTTCCTCTGATACTGCTGATAGTCAGAAGCTTTTTGAGTTCAAATTTGTTGTTGACCGTGTAGAATTGGCCTTGTTTCGCTGTACGGATATTGAAACCTTGGAGCAGTCTGCTATGGTTGATATGAACTTGGAAGGTTTTTCTCTGGAATTTATCATGATGCCCAAACAGATGACAGCTGATGTCGCCTTGTCGAAACTTACTGTTGACGATTACTTAGACTCTGTGTCACCACCAAATTTGAGAAAGTTAGTTTCATGTGAGGGGGATAGCCAGGATCTGTTCAAGGTTTTTTATCGAAGATCACAAATGGAGGAGGATATGTCAAAGTATCATCAGTTTGTTGACCTTCAAATGTCGGCTCTTAGATTTGTGGCAGCTCCGAAGTCGTCAATTGCTCTACTTGATTTTGTTATTACTACATTTACAAATCCAGATGAAACGACTTCCTCTGAATCAGGAAATGCCACGCCTGATCAAAAACTTATTTCTGATGGTTCTCTTGATGATTCCAAACCTGAACCTGAAAATTTAGTGGAGGGCACTATTACTGTCAAGGTTGACCTCAAGTCTATCGTTGTCATTTTGAATGATGATGGTATTCAATTGTGTACTTTGTCTCTTGATTCTGCCTCTGTTGGTGTCTATCTTTTGGCCGAACAAATGAAGGTTCAAGCTCAACTTGGCTCTTTATCACTACTTGATGATGTCAACGTAGGTTCTTCAGAAGATTCCATGTTGAGAAGGCTGGTTAGCATTGAAGGGGATAGACTGGTGGATTTTGAGTACGAAAGTCACAACAACCCTCGCGAAGGTATTCCGTATAATAGTAGTGTCTATTTGCGTTCAGAATCAGTGAGACTGAATATAGTTGAAGAGCCTTTATCCAAAATCGTCAGCTTCTTTGGTAGACTTCAGCAGATCAAGGGATTATATGACGCCGCGCGACAAGCAGCTTTGGATCAGGCAAACCAAATTCAAAATCCTGAGAGAATCAAGCTTGACATACTTGTTAGCACGCCTATTATTGTGTTTCCAAGACCTATACACACTGGTGAGTGTAACATGATTACGGCTAACCTTGGTGAAATCTTCATCCACAATACCTTTGACCACAATGAAGCTGGTCATTTGACGAATAATACAACTGCAGGAATTAGAAACGTGCTGCTTACTTCGTCGTTTATCTTTTCAGATGGAACTCAGAACCTACAGATTATTGATAATTTTGATCTCACCTTTGATGTGTCCTATGTGGATTCATTTGAAGGTATTGATCGTGCTAGTACAGAAGTTGTTTGCAAGACAAATAATACTCATTTCCGGTTGACGGAAATTCAGTTACGGTCTTTGCTTGATATTAGTACTTTGTTTTCTGCTATTATGCAAGGCGATGGCTCAGTAGGTGACGTTGATGCCGTTGAAGAAGAGCTCATACAAGCAAATCGAATATCTAGCGCGTTCTCTAAAACTCACTCCGAAACGCCTCCCCCTGTGAGACATTCTAATGTTGATAGTCTTCATTTTTCCATGAAAGTGGACGAAATCTCTTTGACACTGTATTCTGATACTGTGGGTGTTTTGACACTTTCTGAAAAGAATTCTCTTTCTAAACTTTCTCTTAATGATGTTGCTCTTGATCTGAGAATCAAAGGAAACGGTGATATGCATGCCGATACTCATATTCACTCCTTTACAATCCATGATATCCGTGACACTGAGAATTACTTCAATCAAATTATGCCACCTATTGTTAATGAGGAGCACCAATTTATGGCTACTGTAAAAGTTACCCAAAGGGATATTAATTGTCTGCTGACAATCGATTCTCCTCGCATGATAGTAGCTGTTGATTATTTGCATGCCCTTGTCCAATTTTCGACGTGGAATTCCGAGGATGATGGTCATTCTGATACACATACGCAACCTCCGACTAATGTTGATTTAGATCTCATGTTAGATGACGATGATGATGATGACGAAAGGTCTCTTGATAGAGAATTTGATGCAGCTGCCGCTGCGTCTGGAAAGGAAGAGTCAGAAAGTAGAGCTTTCTTGTTCTCGATAAACGTGGTCGATGCGGGGTTGGTTGTATTGGCTGATCCTAAAAGAAAGGATACCGATGCTCTTGTGCTCAATATTTCTCAATTTGTAGCCAATCAAGGCGCCACCTTTTCAATGTCTTTGTCCAGAGTTGGAATGTTTCTATCGACAATGAGATCTACAACAGGCTTTGATGATTCGTCGGCGAAGATTCAAATTCTTGATGAATTTTCTATTACAGCATCAATGGATTCTAGAGGAAGTGATGCCACTCACAAACTAGCTGAGGCAAACATTTCGGTTGAGCCGCTTGTTCTCCGACTATCCGGTAGAGATATTGTCGTTCTACTTACGATTGCCCAACGTGTAACAAGTTTAATGGCTGAAAGCTCTAGCAACCAATTAGAGACTAGCCGCCAGTCTAGTGAACGCGCGGCAAAACCTCTAGGAGCACCTACCAAAACTAGGCGACTATCAACCGCAAGACGCTCAGGGTTTTCCAGTGATGCTCATACAAAAAGAAGTAGAGCTATTTCATCTGTGTCGAATGTCAGTGGTAAGAGGAGTTTATTTCCTGACAAGACATCTACAATAGTTCATGGTGAAAACTTGCATGCTGATTTTGATGGCATTAGAGTTATTATCATAGAACCGGCACATGAGTTTCCGGTACTGGATTTCTGTGTGAAGCCGATTGCTGTAACCGCGTGTGATTGGTCCTCTGATCTCACAATTGATTTTTCTACAGAGGCCTTTGCAAATATCTATAATTTTGAAAAGTCCGCTTGGGAACCACTCGTGGAGTCGTGGGATGTTGGCTGTCATACCTCTCGAAATGATGGCTGCACACATGTCAACGTCTTTTCAAGAAAAATCACAGAATTCACTTTGACAATTCAATCCATTTATCAACTGAATGAAATCATATCGTTGTTTAATGCGGATGTGAATGACAAATCGAATTTACAAATTCTGGAAAAGCCAAGAGGGCAAGACTCTCCTTATAGAATTTTGAACCAAACTGGATACACCATTGAAGTCAGCGCCGATGAAGATGACGAAGATGAACTCAGTGAAGTGTCCACAATTGCTGATGGAGAAGAAATACCTTGGAGATTTTATGACTGGAGAGTGCTACGAGAAAATTTAAGCACTGACAAGCAAAAAGTTTCATTGCGTGTTAAATTGTTAGACTCTGGATTTGATGAATTGCGTAAGATCTCTGTCACCTCCATTGGTGAGCATTTGCACATAATGAGCCCGAAAAATACTCGCATTGCTCATCGGCTTGTTTGTCAGGTTGACCTTTTAGCTACAGTGAAAAAGGTTACAATGAGGTCGGCCTTCTTGTTCACAAACTCCACTAAAGTTCGCATGGATTTAAGTGTTGACAATGGGAAGAAAATTTGGAATATTGAACCTGGATCTTCGCGTGCTGTTCCAATCCAGTACATTTACTCGTCGATGCAAATCATGCCTGATCCATCGTTTGGTTTTACGTGGTCAAGAGGAGAAATCAGCTATAAATCGTTTGTCACAACCCCACATCAATCAATTGCTTGTGATTTGGCACATGAGGCGGAACGCAGCCACTCTAATTTGAGACCAGGTGATAAGTTCTTTATTGAGGCGCGTTTTGATAGTGATGTGCCGCTATCCAAGATTTACCCTTACATCAATGTTGTCCTTACTGCTCCTCTTGAAGTTGTTAACCTACTTCCTTATGACCTGACCTATTCTATTTATGACAGAACGAAAAAGAGAGACTGGGAAGCACCTCTTAAACAAGGTGCATCGTCCCCATGTCATGTTGTAGAGCTGGCTGATCTCATTTTATTGTCCGTTACAGTGAAGATTGGTGACGATAGTCAACTAACCTACACCTCAACTCCAAAGAAGATTGACGTGGAAGCGGACGCTCTGGATCAATCTCAAAACATATTGGAAACACGTTGTAAAGCTGGTCACAAATTGAATTTGCGCTACCATATTCTGCAAGATGAGGGACATGGAAGAAAAATTCAGGTGTACAGTCCTTATCTCATTCTCAATCAAACAGGATTGAATTGTCAAATCAAGAGAGGTGTTAATTCTACGACATCCCAAGTATATATGGGCAAATCCTTACCACAAATGTGGTCCTATGAAACGAATGATCGGAGTAATCGTGCTATGATAGCTGTTGGTAATTCGAAATGGTCTAGTGCGCAGTCCTTTGATGCTATAGGATCGTCATACGAGGTCGTAATGCCGTCCAATACTGGCTATTCTGAAATTCATGTGGGTGTTCACACTGAGACTGGTTCCGGCATCTACAATATGACGAAAATTATCACAATCACTCCTCGTTTTATTCTGAACAACAAACTCCCCTATAGCATTCGTACGAAGGATGCTCATGCAGGGTCAAATGAAGAAGCACTGCTTTTGAA
This sequence comes from Limtongella incommunis, assembly GCA_003706695.3. Lineage (NCBI taxonomy): Eukaryota > Fungi > Ascomycota > Dipodascomycetes > Dipodascales > Trichomonascaceae > Limtongella > Limtongella incommunis. The sequence goes on from PPME03000025.1 coordinate 52,072, forward strand.
ACCAGGAGATTTGATTCCACTCCAGTTTATGAAGAAAGCTGAGGATAAACAAGTGTGCATTGCTGGTGGCGGAGAGGGCGAAGCAGTGAAATGGTCAGCTCCTTTTGACATTGCCAGCGTAGGCAGAACTTATGTGAAGCTTTACAGAGAAGGGAAGAAATCTCAGCTCTTAATGATCGACGTTTTGCTGGAGCACGCGACTATTTATATTCATATCCGTGAAGCAAAAGCTTGGCCATTTTCTATCAAGAATCATAGCAGCCACGAATTCATTTTCTATCAGTCTAATCCGTTCGTTGACGAGGAAGGTGTAGAAAAGCATCCACACCCACCATTTACCAAGATTCAATACCGGTTGCCTCCGAAGTCCGAAATGCCGTATTCTTGGGATTTTCCTGCTGCGAAGTTCAAAGAGCTTGTACTATCTTGCGAGGGTCGTGAGAGGCGTGTACAACTCCAGGAGATTGGTATTCTCAAACCTATGCGTTTAGATTCTGGGCGACGAATTACTCCAGAGGCTGAAAATGGAGAAGATGCTGCAGATGATGCTAGTATCCAAGGATCTGAACCTTCTGCTGTCGATTTGCGCGTCGTTGCCAATGGGCCTGTTCAAGATCTTGAGCTTCGTGATTATGATCCAGATTTCTCAATTTATCAGCTCAAACGTACAAATACCTCAACTTCCCTCAATTCTGGAGTTGACTTTAAAATCGACGAGGTGAAAGACGATCCGCCTCAGTTGATGGTCAATATTCGTTTCGAAGGTGTTGGAATCTCTGTGATTAACAAGCGCATGATGGAACTGATTTACGTTACTACTAGAGGTTTCCAATTTGATTATCGTTCCTCAACGCTATTTGATATGGTCTCAATGAAAATGAAGTGGCTGCAAATAGATAATCAACTCTACGGAGGTGTGTTCCCTGTTATTCTTTTCCCAAGTGTTGTGCCAAAGAACGAGAATGAAATGAACAACCATCCAACTTTTTCGGCTTCTGTTACAAGACTGAAAGATGATTCATATGGCGTGTTTTACATTAAACATGCTACATTACTGCTTCAGCAAATTACCTTTGAGATTGATGAAGATTTTCTTGTGTCTGTGCTTGACTTCATCAAAGATGTTCAAGCAAGAACGGGTAGTGTAGAGGATCGATTGTGCAGCAATAGCCTTGAAGTTCCCGAGCCAGCAAATTATTCAGCTGGAGATGATGTTTACTTTGAGGTTTTACACATTCAACCTGCTCAAATGGATTTATCATTTATGCGCTCCGATCACATCAATGCTGATGAAACTATGGCTACGTCCAGCAATGCCATTGCTTGGTTTCTTAATGTGCTTACTATGGCAATTGGAAATATCAATGATGCCCCAGTTAAGCTGAACGCTTTAGTCATTGAAAACGCTAGAGAAACTATTCCGATTTTGGCTCAACGGATTCAAACTCACTATACTCAGGAATTTGTCAGTCAAATTCACAAGATTCTTGGATCAGCCGATGTGCTGGGAAACCCTGTAGGGCTATTCAACAATATTTCTTCCGGTTTTATGGATATCTTCTATGAGCCTTACAACGGCTATATCCTAAACGATCGTCCAGAGGACATTTATATTGGTATTGCCAAAGGTGGTTTGTCATTTGTCAAAAAGTCTGTGTTTGGTGTCGCTGATTCATTTGCGAAGGTAACAGGGTCTATTTCTAAGGGCCTAGCTGCTGCCACTCTTGATCAAAACTTCCAGAGTAGACGTAGAGCAAATATGGGCCGAAACAAGCCTGCACACGCCTTGTATGGATTCACCAATGGTGCGACGTCGTTCGTGGATGGTCTCACTTCTGGTGTGAGCGGATTGGCACTTTCCCCCATGAAAGGTGCGCAAAAAGAGGGTGCTGCTGGATTTTTCAAAGGTATCGGTAAGGGTATCGTAGGTCTCCCCACGAAAACTGCTATTGGATTTTTTGATTTTGCGAACAACTTGAGTGAGGGGGTCAGAAATACAACTACGGTCTTTGACGGTGATGCTATTGACAAAGTTCGGCCAACAAGATATATTGCACATGATGGCATTGTGAGGCCATATAGCGAAAGAGAGGCAATTGGTCAGTCATGGCTGAAAACTCTAAATTCTGGACGATACTTTGCTGATGAATATGTCGCCCACGTAACTATAAACCATGGCGAGATGGCAGTAATTGTCACCTACAAGAGAATATTACTCATTGCGATAGGAAAGGCGCTTGTGGAATGGGAGGTAAAGTTCACTGAACTTCAGCAAATTGTTATGGAAGCGACTGGAATCGCCCTGATTCTTAGAGGTGGAGTTCATGGACCGTTCATTCCACTCAGTGAATCTTCCTCTCGAAAATTTCTCTACTCCGAGATAGCAATTGCGGTCAAAGAATTCAATCATAAACATCAAACGCTGGGTTGATAATAGTTTTTATTGCTCATTTTTTAGAATTTCTTATTAATATTATTTTGTTTTTTCAAGTTGCGGCAATACTGTCAAGGTTTAAGAAACTTGAGGTTTCAAATGGAGTCTAACTTGAGACATGATGGCTTCCTCATCGATATAGGTCCCTTGGAAATGTCTAATTCCGCTCGAATTTTCAAATTGCCTTCGTCCGTGTAAAAGTCGTCTATTCATGAATACCATACATGTCCCTTCCTGCGCTCTGAACTCAATTTGATTTTCTGGGTTTTCAATGTAATCATCAAACAATTTTAATCCTCGCAAGAGATCTTTCTCTCTCTCTGGATGATTCAATAGCGATTCCAAAGGACCCTGAAACGGTGGTGAATAATTAACATGTGCGAAAGTACCATCCTCAGATTCCACTACCGTTGGACGACGATAATAATAATAATGATCGGCGTGATCATAATGGAACGTAATGTCCATTTCTACTAAAGCTCTATATGCGTCAATGTCCACTTCTTTGACGTAATTGGCAGCCGCAAACGAATCTGCAAAGAGAGACTCTCCGCCAGATGTGCTGTTATTCAATACATGCAGCAACTGGACACCTGGAGGAGTTTCATAGTAGCACAAGTCCATATGAAGGGGAAGGTACACGGACGTATACGCTACATTTTTAGCATTGGTCACAGAACGAACATCCCACGAGGTTCCATAAAAAGTGTTTTTGACATAACTAATTCGTTGAGCAATGGACTCCACAAAGTACGGAGAGTGCGAGGAATCTTCACTGAAATTGGTAGGAATATCTGTGATTATAAATATTCCATCTTCCCATAAATGTTTCAAAGCTTTGCGATAACCGTCATTGTCATTGGGAGAGATGTAATCTTCATACCTCAGAGAGTGGATTGCGGGGAGATTTGAGGATGACCATATTTTGGGCGAGGGAATTTCAATTGCTCTGGAATGACCTTTCGCATACTGTACAAGAAAGGTTTTTGGGTAAATTCCTGTTGTCCCATCAGACCATTCAATAGTCAAAGCTTGTTGTGGCGTAATGTGGGCATTGCCTACAGTGATAGATGGGCTCAACTCGCCGGTGTTGAATGTCTTTTGGAAGGAAGAAGGATCAAGGAGATTCGGTGATGCATCCCGAAGAAAGATCAGTGAAAAGGTAGCCTTTGATTGGTTAGACAACTGGAGGGAAATTGAGCATCTATCGTGACCCAAAATTGAAATATTCCGATGCAACAAGACACGCCGCCACGAGCGATTGCTGATTTTGAACAAAGAAAAGGGGCCGTTTTTCATCATCGGGCAAAGGCAGTCACTAGGTTTGCCAAAAGCGCGGAGAATGTGGAGAGATGTGCGGATATGCAACAGTCCGTAACTAGAAACGTGGAGAATCTGAGATGAAGCGACTTTTTATATCTAGGCGTGTAATGCAAAAAGAAGTACGGCATAGCCGACTAAATACTATTTGAACTATTGATTCTATTTTGCGTTATCGCTTTTTCCTGATTTTTTTTTTTTAACTTACAAATTCCAACTATAAAGGCTAATTAAGGCCCACATTTTACTGTAGCTTCGACAACAATGAGTTACAAAAACTCAGACGTGATATGTCATAAAATAAGGAATTCTTTTAAGCAGATAGAAAGAGATGTGATCGATGGCAAATGCCCTTCTTTATATCTCAATGGTAGGATAATGGGATGTTTACGACAGAAACCGAAGGAATTTGGTAAGTAACTAAATACATCTTGCGAGTAGAACGTATAATTTCATATTGAAAGTTCAAATGCTAGACAAGAAATAAGCTAATCCAGCTCAGAATGTGCATGCACTAAGCGTTATATACCAGGCGCTGAGAGAAGGAGTAGTTATTACCAAACGTGATCTCTATTATAGAAATGTGGGATTGTTCAAATCTCAGAAAGTGGCTGATACTATAGTAACCCGTATCGCACTTGCTCTCAATTGTTCGAGGGATTCTTTGAATGTAATAGCGTCTCCGAAGGGTCTGTTCTATGGTGCGAACTTGGAGCTTCATTGCTTGAGGGGAGACGCTGTTACTTACAATACCACAATAGAGGCGCTTGGTGAAGCAGCTACTATCCCCTCGAACCACAGAGTGAATCATGTCAGGTTCCTTTCTCAGGTGAAACGCTGTATTGTCATCGAGAAAGATGCAATTTTCACACAGTTTACACAGCTGGGTGGCTTGGAGTATACACTGTTGATAACAGGCAAGGGCTATCCTGATTATGCCACCAGGAATTTGCTCCACGCTATTACTAAATCACATCCCGACATTCCAGTTTACGCCCTAGTAGATTCTGACCCACATGGAATCTCAATAATGCTGACATATAAACTTCCTGAGCTCGCATATCTTGGAGTTCACCTGCTCTCTCACAGGAAGGGCTGGAGTGAATTATCAACAAGAGATTATCAGATTGCAAGAAATTTGCTCAATAAGGTCAGCCAAAAGATCATGGCGAGGGAAATCCAACGGATGTTATTTATGAATATGAAAGCAGAGATGAATGTGCATGATGACATAATTGCGTACACCAAGATGCAGCTGTCGGCTCTAGAAAGTCTTGACTGATTATGAGTTAATAACTTCTGATAGGTAATAAATAATATGTAGTTAATTGGGATGCACTCCCTCAACCGATACCTTGATCTGGGTAAAAAGAGCAATAGTGTTTGCATGATTTACGAGAGCATCATTGTAAGCATTAGCAACTGCTCGATCCGTTGCTAGTTGATGGCGATACTTTTCGGCTGTATCTTGTTCAGACAAGAGAGTCAAAACATTAACTTTGTCATATGCACACCTTCGTCCTTGGTACGTGAGGTACTCTTCGCAATACCTTGACCAATTGTCAAGATAAGTTTCAAGCCTAGTAGAGTAGGCCATTAGTTCACCCGTGGAATACTCTACTGCACCATTGCTAAGCGGGGTAGGAGTTGGAGGCACAGGCAAGTCTGGAGGAGTAGGCAAACCTAGGGAGTCTCTAGTAGATCGATGCTTCTTCTTTGGAGATGATACAGTAATTTCTTCACCATCAGCTTCACCATCATCACCACTGGATCCATGATTTCTCTTTCGCGGAATAGGTCCCTTCACTATCTCGTCGAGATCCTGCATATCAAAATGTGGAGCTGACATATCCCGAAGCTGGCGATTATTGTTCTTAGATTTTGTCTCTGGCACTTTCGTAGATGTGCGATCTTCTTCTGTGGTTAGATCAACAAATTCAACATCATTTTTCAAGTCCACAGATGCCTTGGCAGCGCCATTACTGTCCTTACTCTTTGACTTATTGCTCAATAAATCATCAGGTTCAGCATCTACAGCATAACGACTCGAGAACAAAGTGGCCTTGCCTTTATGTTGAGCTCCCTTTCTGCCTTGTTGAGATTCCACTTCAACAGCGTCATCTTCATTGGCTTCATCGTTTATCGTGTCATAGATATCGCTTGGCTTGTACTCTCTTTCAGAGGGCGGCAACTGTTTATCATATGACTCTGGATCAAATGCAGAACGTCGAGGTGGTGGTGAGTTTTCCACGCCATCTCCATCATTATTGAAAAATTGAGCAACATTTTTCTTCGTTGATTCCTTTTCATTACCTCTAGAAGAGGACTTTGTTTTTGGAATTGAAAACTTGATGGACGATGGTGAAGGAGACATTGAGTTGTCAACAAACGGATCATCAGAATCAGTGCCTGCAGAAGCTTCCGTGGTATTATTTTTGCTTCGTTTAAGGGTGTGCAAAAATGAGGATTGACCTTTCCGTGATGTGGAAGCTGAGGCTGAAAACACGTCATCTGTGCTAGCAGATTTACCATTGAGCGTTTTTTCAGTCTCATCTGACTTCGAGTTCACCGATGCTGTGGAAGATGACGCAAGACTATGGCCTTCTTTTTGAGAATCCTCTGAATTTTCTGGCCCCGGCTTTTCACTCTGGAGGAAATAACCCATGACGGAGATCTCACGCTTCAACAAGTACGCCATTCTTTTGAGATCAGTGTCAGAAAATTCTCTACTGTGTTTCAATAGTTCTCTGTACAACGATTCCAACTTGGAAAGGTTTTTTCTCAATTCGCCAGTTCGATCTCGCAATGCCGAAAATTTAGGAGCGCGTTTATGCAATTCGTGGTTAAGCTTGATTGGCCCTTCAGGACGCTTCCGGTATGCCTCTTTTGTCCAATTTAGATAATCTTTGACAAAAACTTTCCAGTTAGACAGAGAATACGAAAGATAAGGAAATACCTCTTCGTCATCTTCTACAACCCCATCATCGGACGGTTCGGAAAGTTCCGAGTCTGTAGACAGAAACTCTTCATAGTGCTGTACCACAGGCTTCCGCTGAGCTGGGCGCGCATTACTCGTTGCCGATTGGGTATCCTGGGTTGGAGGAAAATCCTGCGCCTGATGATGGTCTGCGTCATTGCCATGTGTTTCGGTAGAAGAAAAGCCGCGGGTTGGTTCTTCTGTGCTCTGAGAATTCATGTGAGCTTTAGCGAATGCTTTCGTAGAACCAGCTTGACTGTTTCCACCCCTAGCATTCTTATTATAAGGCCACTCTGCAGTATTAGCCGCGTTGCTTTGAGCCTTTTCTGCTGCTTGGGCCCTGGCGAAGGCTTCTTCTTGAGCCTTCTTCTCCTTGCCTCTCCTGGTAACAGGGGTCCAACTGGCATCATCATTTGCCTGATCATTGTGTTCTTTGCGTGTAGGACCGGGACGTTGAGGCATGTGTCTTCTCCGTGGGCCGTCAAATACCTCCTCGGTCCTCTTAGATTTTGTGAAAGTGGCAAAGTTGCGCGGTGGTGAAAAGGGTGAAGACGATGCATGTACACTGGTAGTGCTATGGTGGTACGTAGCTGAAGCTTTGAATTGCTGCCTAAAGCTGGCAGCATATTGTGTAGTTGCGTGGCCACCGGTGCGTCTTGCTGTGTACGCAAACGTAGTGTTAACTGTGAAATCTGGAGCCACAGGATGCAAAGAATCATATCTACGGCGAGATTCTGGGGTCTTGATCATGTCGTGAGCGGTTATCACTTCCTTGAACATATCCACATCTCCTCCTTTGTCTGGATGATATTTCAGGGCTAGCTTCTTGTAGGAATCATTGATCTGTTTTGCGTCTGCATTTCGATCGAGTCCTAAAACTTTGTAAGGATCATTCGACATAGCTTGGCCAGAGTGATTTCAAACAAGAATTGCAAGTTTCTAGAAAGTGCTCAACTGTGCAGAAAAAAGTTCAACTATGTAATAACTATAATAAATTACTCGTGCTGTGGGTCCCATGTCATGCAGCCTATCACTTGAGATTGCGATGAGGCTGAACGTGTGGCACCACAATGAAAGGTGTCAAGCAGAACGTTAGGAGACCGATAGAATAAGATGAGGAAGGAAGTACACCGGTTCTTCACGGTTTGAGCAAACAGCTGAGGCACCTAGTAGCAAAAACACAGTGCCAATATAACCACGTGATTGCATCACATGACTGAAATTTCCAATACTGTGAAATTTTGTTTCCATGCGATGGCGTGAATATACAATTGCATTCAGGAGATCCTAAATTGCTCAGATATAAGGCAAAAAGGATGGAGACATGCGGAAGATAGGCAATTGTAATCTTTTTTTGCCATAAGTAGTAGAGGATACAAGATGCCACCTATTAATAAACTGGAGACAAAAACATGCGGAAGATAAGCAACTGTAATATGTTTTTGCCATAATTAGTAGAGGATACAAGATGTCATCTATTGATAAACTGGCAACAATTTCTGTTTAACAAGAGTACTTTCGATTCGGTGGTGATCTATGTGGGTGATGCTACTTTGAACTGGAGCAGTAATGTGAGCCGACAGTTATCTCTATATCGGAGCCGCTGTGGAATTATAGAGAAGTAGGGCAATCCGCTTGGTCAGACCAGGCATTTACAGACAGGGATGGCACATCGCCTATTACAGTGACTTTTATAAAGGCGTGCAATTTGGTTTTTTCGGATACAACGGATGCTGGCAGTACACTCACAGTATGCTCGATGGTGCCATGGTCATTCTGACCGCGCAATACATATGCTGGAATTGCCAGAGAAACTCATCCACATTCAACTGTCCATTGACTGAACTGGAAATGTCCTTCGTGCAGCTTGAAATTGTTAACGCCAAATCAGAACATCTGCCACATATATGAAATCACTGACGGTTGTTGGTTGAGGATTGTTAGTGGCTGAGATTATGGTCCTTACTTGCAAATTGCTTTGATATCTGACGTCTAGAAGTTGCAAGCTAACACATCACTTTACCAGATATTTCTACGACTTGTATATTATCGACAACGAAACAGGGGACTGGCACGAGCCGAGTGTGCTCCAAATATCCCGGCTGCGGACAGCTCTATGAGCCAGCAAACCTTCGTCGACACGTAATTGACGTAATTGGAGCTATACCATGAAGAGAATGAATTCAATTACCTTACGAGAGCCACTGAACTTTGTTTCGGTGCCTCATTCAGTTGGCGGTTTTGCGTTTATAGATTGTCACATAATTCTGAGCTTCAAATGACAATTTGCTTCACAGACATCATAAGTAAGTCTAAAAGGGCCAAGACAAACAAATCATCCTGTGCTGCTGACATTTGTAATGTTTGAACCATTTACATCTTAGAATTTTTAAAAGGCTTGTAAATGTTAGAATATAGAGAATAAACTAAACACTTCTCTATAGTTTGAAGTACACAATATGGAAGGGACAAGAAAACTATCTCCAGCGTTGTTGCCTCGTTAAGTTGCAGAGGGGCACTGCAATTGAGACTCACGGTGAGATCCGTTCCTAAGATTGGAAGTTTACGGCCATAGCCGAATGGTGATAGAAACGACATGGGCGTTATACCCTTTCAGGTTGATAATCATGAAGCTGCCTTCTACAGCCAAAGTGAGTTAACACTTACTCAAGTTTAGTCACATCAATAGTGATTGCTCAATGGCACTTTGTATTGGCAGAAAGAAGACAGCGGAGATGGCTGCAGTTCAAGACTAATATGGTGCCCAGAGAGAATCTGTGCACTGCCGTCACGCTTTCTTTGACCAAGTCTCTTAGAAGCAGACCAACAAACCAAAGCTGCAATAATATTGGCCCGTGAATCGTTTGCTATCTCAATTGAGCGAAAATTGCTTGACCAGCTCTTAGAATGGATCACCACACTGCTATGTAGATAAAGAAGAAAACCCCAGATTGGTCCAATCTGACGCGCCTTCATGCCTTCGGCTAGATCGCATGAGGGTGGGGCGCGCGCGGGGGAGATTGATTGTTGCGATTGAAGGCCATATCTGAATCACGTCACTGACATCTAGACATTGCTATCACTTTGAGTTATCAACTGATGGTGTTTTGACCATGTCTTGGCACTTGAACATGTGCGTGGTGAGACAACTGTGGGTGGCTCTGTCAATTGCATGACAGCTAGTGGATAAAATGCTTCGTTAGCGTATATTCAGTGAGCCAAACAGTGGCTATTGATGGAACAGCGTTCACAAAGCTCAATTGCCGCCGTACAGCTAGTTATGGTGGCGCGTTGAGAGAGATAGGGCCGCACACTATACATAGTAGCTAAGTTTTGCACCATCATTACACACTATGGCCCACAAGTAGCTAATTTGAGCAATTCCAAGCGCGAACTGGGGTGATCGGGCTTTACCGCCGCCTATAGTCTTGTTATCAGATAAAGTAACCACGTAAATGTTGACACATTGCATAGTGGATAATTGATTGCTGTTTTTGAATAGTCGAACCTTGGTAACTGACCCACCCAACAGACCAAACCTGTTTTCCTTCACAATCATATAACTACTTGAGCCGCTGAGTACATATCCCGGTCCGCTTTCTCCACAACAGATTTTAACGGAGATAACGTGCTGCACGTCACTGCAGCCTTATCACCACTGAGTCACCTAGCAGTGGCACTGAGCTTTTCCTGACGACCAAAACTCTCAGGCAACCAGTAAAAAAACAAAGAAAAATTACAGCAAAGGTCCGGTGAGAAATTCATTTATTGCCTAGGGTGCTGTGCTGAATCATTCGCGTATCTGACTTCTCGCAGTTCTCACGGCTCTCACACCCACTTGCTGACTCACCTTCACTTTTTTTTGACAGGTTGTCAATAACCCTGGCGGCAATTGCAAACTTAACATAAGCAATTTTCTCTATTTTTGACCAGCCCACTTTGTGGTTGCACACTGCATTGTAGAAATTATGGACAAGTTAGAGACAAACGTTCAATATCCACTTCTTGTTACGCATCGAGGTAGCGAGCGTGTACTGTACTCGTTTGCTGTGGCGAAAGACCAAGCGGGACGGCCCCATGCTAAGCTGCAGAGCACATTGCTTCCCGGTACCCAGGTGCCTCAGCAATATCTACCATACGTTGTTTCCTATGGATCAGCGTCGACGGTCTCAAAAACCCCGCTCCACTTGAAGAATATCTTAGTAATCAATTCTACCGGGGCAGGAACGGGCCATGAATCCTCCTCGTCATCACTTTACTTTGACGTGCTTGGCCCTTTGCTTAAGGCACTTGGTTTGATGCATGTTTACGTGTCGACTACGTCTCGCGACACAATCAAGTCGCATGCTCTGGCGTTGGATTCGAATTCTACAGTCATTCTCATGTCTGGAGATACGTCCATTCACGAGCTTGTAAACTCCTTGGCGCCCACTAAAGGGCAGCTCAAGCTTTATGTGGGCGTGATCCCCACTGGCACAGGCAATGCCCTCTCACTGTCGCTGGGCCACAAAGACATTGCGCTTGCGGTGTCGCGCATATTTACTGGTTCTGCTGTTCCACTGTTTACAAGCAAAGTCAGTTTCCCGCGTGGGTCTCACTACGCTAGATCCAGAGAGCCGGTTTCTTCGTTGGAGAGTTTGGTGGTGACATCGTGGGGATTCCATGCATCACTGGTTGCTGACTCTGACACCCCACAGTACAGAAAGTATGGCATTGAAAGGTTTCAAGTTTCTGCCAAGGAGAACCTGCAACGAGAGCAATCTTACCACGGCACGGTATCTATTGCAAACGGCCCCATTCTCAGCCGATCGCACTCTTACCTGGTGTTCACTCTAGCACAACGTTTCGAGCCGGAATTTGTGATATCACCGCGAGCGAACTTGAAAACGGTCTACATGGTTGAATTTGGAACCCTTCCTGCTGCAGATATCATGTCAATAATGGGCGAGGTTTACCAGAAGGGTGCACATGTGAAGGATCCGCGGGTAAATTATTTGCCTCTTGAATCGTCTGTATCGGTTGATATTGCCGAGCCCGATCAAAGAAATCTTAGATGGTGCGTTGACGGAGAGTCTGTAGTTGTGCCTGGTGGCCAATTGAGAATAGATCCGGCAACCAGTGATTTCAACGGTTGGGGGCTGTATGTTTTGAGGTGAGTGACAGATGTGCGCGACGTAAAACTAGCAGGAGTTTACAAACTGATAGATTTTTATTTATTGTTTAGTGGGTAATATATAAATTATCAAGGTGCAGCTACTTTTTTGCCTTTGGCAGTCCACCTACGCTCATGAAATGAATGTTTCCAAGGTCGTCAATGGAGGTTTTGGCAATCTCGACCTTTCCTTTTCCGCCAGAGACGTAATATGCATTTCCCTCGCCCGTCTGGTATGTAGAATGTATCTTGACCCGTTTGTTGAAAGTGCGCGCAAACGCGGCAATCTCTACATCTCCTCCAGGCTGGCCGCGCTGAGCCATTCGCTCGACATACTGCGGCCAGGGCTCTGTGTAGGACAGAAACAGTGTTTTGTAATGCGAGGGGTCTCGCCTCATGGCGTCCACTACCATGCGCCTGATCTTCATGTGATCGCGACCCCAATCTTCATATAATTGATCCGAGAGGGACGCAAAGAGCGAGTCACCGCCCCAGTCAGTGTCTCGTAAATGCAAGTTTTGGCTTTTCAACGATGGAAAGTTGTCGGCAGACTTCTTTGCCTTCTGTCGTGTGCGGGGCTTCTCGCTCGCTGAAGACTTGAGACTGCGCACGCTCTTGGTTGATTCAAAACGCGGCCTGATCGCTCTGATCTCGCCCCTGTACCTGGAGCCTCTGGTAAGATCAGGCTCAGAGTACGAAAACGGGGCATCTGGGTCGTAGACAGGCTGTCCGTCACGCATGTGGGCGCCGTCCAGGGATCCGTATGACATTGGTGAATCAGGTACTCCTCGCGGAGCTCTGGCTTGCATGTTCCAAGATGCAGGACCTGAGAACGAATTGAACGAAGGCATTGCAGAGAACGACGGTCGTTTCTGCTGTGCCATTTCCCACGAGCCCTGCTCCTGAAGTTGCTGCTGGTGTTTCTGCTCTGGCAGTACAAAGCAGAGGTACCAGAAGGCGCCAACAATGGCAGCGATCAACACAATGTTGAACTGGCCGTCCGACTTTTCAGACTGGCTGACAGGCCCCATTTGCAGAGGTCCTTGCTGCTGGCGAGAATGGGGTTACAAATTTATATAGGTTTTTTCGATAAGTGCGTTCTCATAGACTAGGGAGACTCAAACAAGCCCAAAATCAGGGGAATACGTCCAAAACCTCAAGCTGGAGCAGATTATGACTGCAGTGGCTGGTGATGGAAGCAGAAGTAAAGTTTGGGCCTAATGCATTGATTATGCGTGGTTATGCACGCGATGATGGATGAACACGAGCACCGCTTTTTAGGCGAGTTTGAGCTGCAGAGTGTGGCGGAGTTTCACGGAGCAGTGCCCCGAATAGCGGGAACTGCGCAAGGAGCAAGTAAAGGTTCTCTGGCTGTGCCGCCCACTTGCTCGTCTATGCAAACTGGCCAGTACAAGAATCGTGCTACATCACGTGCCATCACATTGAACATGAGTCAGATTTGAGGGGAAGACAAGCGATAGCAGTGCTCAAAGTATCTGGCAGTTACTTTTGCTCAGTATTTCTACCGTCAGACAAGCGGCAGATACCATTCGGTGCCTGTTTCACGCTGGGTTCTGGCAGATACGCAGCACTGAAAGAAACTGGTCTTGCAAAGCGCTCACCCTTAACGCCAGCGTGGAGGAACTCTGTTGGGCTACTTGGCACTCATTTAAATTCACGACTATGGGACAGCCAGAGCTTCGTTTTGAAACGTCAAAGCGAGCTGCCTCGGTCGACAGCTAAAATCTTCTTGTCTTTCTCATTAATCTGCATCCGACTAACCTCCGCCGCATAGCTACTCCCCTGTCGGCGTGAGCACCTGCTTGTAACTTGAGTGTGTCCACCAAAAATAGGCAGTGTCTGCGAAACTTGACACGAATTGTAGGGCAGAATGTTTGCGCCATCTTCGCACTCTGATTTGCCCTATTTTGAAAACGAAAAATGGCGACCATCTGCCTCTTCATCAGCAGTACCGCCCGCATCATATCATACAAAAGACCGGTTCAGAGTACGACTTGTCACGTCTGTTCTGATTGTGCTCGTGGAGGCTATTCCAACAGTGGTGGTCTTCCTTGTTTACAACAAGCTGGCTGATCATTCGGCAGCAGGCGCTGCCGCGTTGGTCTCTGCTGCACTTTGCGGACTCTCTCAGGGTTGCATTCAAGCATTTAAAGGTTATGTTGACATTTCGAAAACAATGAGATTCTACTCATGGGGTGTTTTCAACGGCATTTGGGCCTATCTGTGGACGAGTTTATTGACGGGGGCCACAGACCACAAGATTGTCCGTGTCCTCTGCGACCAGGCAATTGGCAATCCTCTTTGTATATTTTTCGTCTTGAGCTATTCTGCATTCTGGGAAGGCGAAAATATTGACAGATACTTGAATGACCTATATGTCAAGACTTTGCAAAAATCGCTGATGGTATGGCCACTCACGTCTGTAGTTTGTTTCTTTTTTTTGAACCAGAATCAGATCATCGTGGTTCAGTCTATTGTTACCTTTGCCTGGACTCTTATTTTAGGAATTATCAATTTTTGAGGTGAAACAGACTATTTATCATTAATTCATGCTTTATCAATAGTTCTTGGAAAGAAAATATGCTAATAAGATTTACAAATTACGGTTTTGGTTTTGGAGAGGTTCGGCTGTTCTTCTTCCACTGCGAAACACTGTGGCCAAATGGCAGCCTCACTCTGATTGAACGGCATTGTCAGCAATTGGTATCTCGTCGAGCGACTCGGCTCTATCTGATTCAGGTATTTGCTCTTCAATCATTCCGACCGCGCACTTGATAGATTGCGGGGTTCCGCACACAGAAAAGAGCCTCTCGCTAACGCCAAACTTGTCAGAGAACGAATTGCCAATAGATATGCGTGCACCAGACTGTTCTCTGATTTCTTGAATTTTTGCACCACCCTTGCCAATGATACTGCCAACAAAAGCCGATTTGACAAGAAATTCTTCCAGTTCTTCGGATTTCCCTGGAATTAGTTTCTCACTTGTTGAATTACTATTTTGGAGCTGGCCATTCTGCGACTGACTCCTTGATCGCCGCTTGGAAAACTGGTCGTTTGCCAGGGTTGATGGGTTATAAAATATAGTACCGACAGCCTTGTCGCTGTCCTCTCTCAAACATTCCAAAAGTGCTGCAATTGCGAGGCCAATTTCTCCAGGCTGTCCTTGGAGTTCCACCACGCGCTCTGTCGATAGTGGAAGCATGTCTTTTGAAGCCACCATGACAACATTTGTTGAATCTTGAATCATTTTTATGCGTGCTCCTGCACGACCAATAACCGCACCCATCTGGGGGTGGGGGATCAGCAGAAGAATGCAGACATTATTACCTGTCGGGGGAGGTGCCACTGCATGTGCAGACTGGTGAGCGAGCGAGGATTCTAGCAGACACTGCGCGACCATAGCGTACGCTTGAGCGATTGCCTTTGGCGATCCAGATATTGTCAAGACGCGGTCGTGCACGTTTGGCAAAAGCTTTGTGATGGCGGCCTTGACGCCAGTCTTCTCTCGAATTACAGCCACGTTGCGACCATTTTTCCCAATGATTCCACCAGCTTCCTTGGTCGTTAGTATTGCGCGGAGAGAAACTTGGTTGTAATCGTCAGTATCACTTGATGAATGTAAAGAAGGTGAGGGTAGATGCATTAGCAGTTGCCCGTTTATACGTGATTCTTTTGAAGATTGAGAGCCTCGAGAGCTCTGCGAGCCCCCAGAGCCTTGTGAACTTTGGGATCCATGTACGATGCGCGAAGTTTGCGAATCATGTGATGAATCGACGCAAGATAACTGGTCAGCGATCACTTCTGACTGCGACATCTCGAAGAAAGGATGCACAAGTTGCTCAGACGTATGGCTAGGCTGGCGAACAGAGTCGGTTTTTAAGTTACTGAAGAGTAATTCAGCAAATGAATCGGAAAAAACAAGTGGGGAAAAGAACAAGATTGAGTGTAGATAAAGTGTAAATGTGTCAATAGCAATTATAATCTCGCTTAGTGCTTAAGTGGGCCGGCATTAATGAGGGTGAAAGTATATTATCGACACAATAGGCAAGAGGTGCTTAAACAGCAATGTTGCTTTTTATTTCCGAGTTTAGCAAGCTGTTACTGTCCTTTAGCGCAGCTGACAAGACAGTGAGCAGGAAAGCAGGTTTAGCAGGGTATTAGGGGTACAAAGATGTGGGAACTACCGAGTAAAATCAGGATAGGAGGCAAATTTAATATAATTTTTTCTACTCAACTTGACTCCGCCAAACCGTAACCATTGTAGGAAGGGGATGGAAATGAGTTCAAGGCGGTACGCGAGATGGGTTGTGGGTTGCTGTCGCCAAACTGAAACACTTGAGGTAGTGTTGTGGTAGTGTTGTGAAGTGGCGAAAGGATTTTCTGGTTTGTAAACTCGCATTCACACATTTGCGGAGATGGCTGATCCACCAACAAAAAGAAGCCTTGGCCTGTGGCAAGAATTATGTCATGATGCTGGCAATGCAACTACACGCATTGTGGCGTACGAGGGTATGACTACAACGCAAGGATATACCCAGCCTTTGGGTGCATAATGTTATTTCTTCCGTGTTCGACGATTAACTGTATGGGTGCGGTCAAATGCAGTCTCACGAGCCCTGTTTTGATTGCTTTAAAATAGCCTATGATGACAGTGACAGTCGTGGTGCTTAATATTTTCTTTTTTTGTCACACGCCTGCAGATGTTTCACACGTTCGCTGTGAAGGTCGAGCGAGAACAAAGCAGCATGCCGAATGGTAGCAGCTGCCAATTAGATATTAGACTGTTTATTACCTAAGGCATGCAACTAGTTAGCACTCACATCTAGACTTTCGAATACGGAAAAGTCTCTGACTCTCTTGCCATTTTCCGACGTGCACTCAATGTGAGGCTGCGGCCAAATTTTTAAAATGGCCAATGCTCGCTGGCTCTCCGACCTGTACTATTGAGCTGCGGCACAAATGCTGTAAGGCTACGAGGTCTGACCATGACGCATAGTGGGTTGATTACAAATTTCAATGTACTCTGTAAAGTAAGGTGCAAAATAATCTCACGACATGGGCAGCAAGCACCAGGTCCACAAAGGGTCCAAATGCGATGCTTCAGGCGTATGGCGGAAACAGGCAATTGCAAAGAAATCCAAGAGCCTTCTATCTCGTTTTAGAAAATCGAGCAAACACGTGAAATGAAAAAGGCATATTCATGACGGTAGTGTGAACGGGCCGTTGCAGCGTGCCTGACACACCCCAGATTAATTTTTGCTGGCGACGATCACTTAGAGTTCCAGCACGTTCTTCAGAGTGTACGTCACCAACACACCGATGGATAGTGGTAGGAAGGCATATTGAGCAATGACATATGCCGCTAGACAGTCCATTTCCAAGTGGCCGTGGTCAGGCGGAGTGAAAATTGCCGTCAAATAGATCTGCGAAGTAGCAACTGGAACCCCGCTCGACACAATTAGCACGAGAGCCGCCATTGGATCGTCCATACTAATCCAGCCGATCCTCCTCACGAATTCGACCCAAACAACAGCAATCATTGGCAAAATAGCCAGCTTTAAAATAGTCATGAGAACCATGGACTTCCAGAAGCCCTTTGGTAGCGATTTCAGCTGAATGCGGCTGAGTGTCGCACCTAGCATGAGCAGACCGCACGGCACCGAAGCTTTTCCTATAAATGTGGCAAAATCCATGACGAAGTCCAAAACAGGCGCTCCGTCTGGAGCAAGTCTGATGCCATTGTTGTTCACTCCATTGATGTAGAATAGCGAACGAAGCTTTGGAATCATTGTGACGATGAGTGATATGATGAGTGATAATGATGGTGGGCGAGCAAAGTTTTTGATGAAGGACGGCACAAAGCCGACATGGTATTTGTCACAGCAGCGTTGGACGGCCTGGTCAGCTTTCTTCATGCTAAGCACAAACTTCTGAAACAACGTCAGGGCTTTTTTGATCTTTCTGTCAGATACGGGCAGTGTGCTTTCCCGTGACTTGGTTCGAGAAGCTCTCAAAGCGTGCGAATCTGTTCGCGAGACGGCAACCGAAAATGAGTCCACAACGTCATCCAAGTTTTGTCTGTCCTGTAACGCGTCGCTGGGTTTGCGCACGTAAGCTGCTGCTGCACTTGAAGAGACGTCCATAGAATTATCAATTGTCCCTGACCTTGTTCTAGTGCGAGAGATGGTGGAGTGTGTGTCGACCGCTGAAGATACGGCACTTGTCCCGTACGAAGATACCCTGCGCAGCGGGACAGGTCGCTCATTTACATCATCGTTATTGCTACCGTCTGGAGAGTTGCTTTGGAAGTGCATATCTGTTGCCGCGGGACCGTAGTCCTCGCCAAACTCGCGCAGCTCCTTCTCAGCACGAGCTGCAGCAATGTCCAACGTGCTCTCATGATGGTGCTTTCTTGTCTCATGTATGAGCGCCTTCAAATCTCGAATTGTGCCTGGCAGACCGTCGGTGACTATACCTGCATCCTTCTGGTGTTTTTCTTTGAAATCTCTAGCGATAAGTTTGAAGCCGCCAAAGTTGAACATTGTCGTTATGAACACAATGAGCATCATGATAGAGTATGCTGTACCCACAGAGCCGTCAGAGCTGGGAAAAAGACTGCCTGTGGTGATTGTGGTGACATATGCGATGGGCAGGTCTGACGTATTGGTGAAGATGCCGGCAGCGGTGATCCCCCCCAGCCATTTCTTGGGGTTGGGGGTTGTGTAGTAGACTATTAGAGCAAACAAAAGGCCACAAGCTTCGTACATAAAACCTGTTAGAACAGTCGTGCCAATGGATTTGAGGTTTGATCGGTCGAGAGTTTCGACAACGTTTGAGAACACCAGTGCCGGCAAAAATACATTGATGATGATGATTGAGAGCTTTTGACAAGTCTCCACCGGCAACAAACCCTTTCTGGCCAACATAAACCCCGTGCCAGCGTTCAAAAAAATTTTGAACAAGGGCTTCATGGCGATATATATCGAAGCGCCCACCGTGAGACTGCCCATCTCCCTTGTTGTACTAGATCGTATTGATGAGGGACGGGGAATCTGGACAAGTGCTGCTATCTCTCAGGCTGCACTGACGCTTAAATAATCGTCAAAAGATTCCCTGAACTGATCTAACTGCGCGATTTACTTGTTGTTCAGCTCCTGAAATCCTTGCTTCAGAAAACCGGTGACCATTTCCGCATTAAAGTTCGGAGAACCTGTTGCGATCCCCCGACTTTGAGCTGTAGGGGCCGGGCGTTCCAATGCCTTTTAGCGGATGGAAGATTGGAGGACCCTTTTAGAGCTAGCTTTACAAATGTATTAGCTCAACTGTGCACAAACACGCTATCAATTGAGAAATACCGACTTTCTTCTATCTAATAAGACATCTGATGAGACCGTTAGTTTGAGGAGCCAATGCAGCGTACCAAGAGGACTATTTTAACCAAAAGAGAAAAGACGTGCGGGTCTGTTGGTATTGAAAGTACTGGAGATATATACCCTCCAAATCTGCCACCGCTCACCGTGTTTGTCTGAAGCAATTGCTCGGGTCCTGGGTGCTGTATTTGATTCTCCATCAGCTAGAGGTGGAAAGATAGCTGTCCCTGCCAACGATACCGAGATGGTGATGACATACATGTACATAGATCTATACGGTAATTTCTGCCGCCACGCAGCATTTTCTGAAGCGTACAATTCTGGGTTTTTTTTGTGCGATGAGCACCAGAGCTTTCCAATGCTTGAATGGCGCAGACCCTTAGTTTTGCAACACGCGAATGTTCAGCGGCGGTCGGCTGCGTTTATTGCATCCAAGGGTGGTATGATTACAGTGTCTGTTTTAGCATATCCACAGGCTGCAGAAACTACGCTTGCAGAGAACAGTTCACACTACAGGGCGATCGAAACGAGAATGCCAGAGGCGAGCATAACTAGCACTGGCAACTCGCTCTTGCACCCAGCTGTTGCCCCATATCCTTTGGACATATCAGGCGCACACAGGTGTCATCTCAAGTCAGGAGCAGACGAAAATTTGCAAAACGTCAAAAGATCGCTCCAATTAGCATAAATAGCCAGGTTCCTTCATTTATTCTATATCTTTCCTGCAAACAATTTTTTTTCTCCTTGAGTTTTGATACTGGCCGCGATCTCTCATCCTCCAAACTGGTCCTCCACCAAAACTTTTTTGACCACTCTGAAATATCGCCAAAATTTTTCACACATTTGAAACCCACCCCATACATCCAAAATGGCTCCATTTGCTCGTCCTGAGAATGTTCTCAAGCGAGTGGAAGAGTTAGCCGCTGTTGGTCAAGACCAGGCGGCGCTAGAACTCTTGTATGATACTTTGACGTCAAAGCGCATGCGTAATGTCAACCAATCGTTCTTGGAACCGATTGTGCTTCAGTTTGTCGAGCTTGCCGTCGACTTGCGCAAAGGAAAGATTCTCAAGGACGGTCTCCACCAGTACAAAAAAATCATCCAGACCACCTCTGTCCAGTCGCTCGATGTTGTAATCAAGAAGCTCATTGACTTGACCGAAAGCAAGGTGTACTCTGCACAGCAGGAGGCGAGCAAGATCGACGCCGCTGCTGCCCAAACGGACGACCTGGAGGCCACCGAGTCGCCAGAGGACCTGCTCATGGCGACTGTTTCTGCAGACCAAAAGAGCGATCGTACCGATCGTGAGCTGGTCATTCCGTGGCTCCGATTCCTCTGGGAGGCCTACAGAACGTCGTTGGACATTTCCAGAAACAACTCCAAGCTTGAGCCGCTCTATGCACATGTCGCGAGACGTGCGTTTAGCTTTTGCAAGGCTTTCAACCGCAAGACGGACTTTAGAAGACTCTGCGAGCTTCTCAGAAACCACTTGCAGTCGGCTGCCCAGGCCCCCCGGGCCGGATCGCACCAGGCGCCCGCTAATCCCATTGACTTGAACGACGCCGAGACGCTGCAGCGCTACCTGGAGACGCGCTCCGAGCAGCTGTCGGTGGCTGTCAAGCTGGAGCTCTGGCAGGAAGCCTTCAGGTCTGTGGAAGACGTGCACACGCTACTGAGTCTTTCCAAGCGCCCGGCAAAGGCCTCCACCATGGCCAATTACTACGAAAACTTGGCGAGAATTTTCTTGGTTTCTGGCAACCAGCTGTTCCATGCTGCTGCCTGGTCCCGCTTTTTCAACCTGGTTGTGCTCTCCAAGAGCGCGCCAGAGGCTGAAATCAAAAGAATCTCTTCCCTCCTGCTGCTCTCTACGTTGGCCATTCCCATCAGCAACAAGGACACTGATATCGCGGACGGTGACAAGCACAGAACCTTCCGTCTCACCGGGCTGTTGAATCTCACCACCCCGCCAACCCGCCAGCAGTTGCTCAAGTCCGCCATCTCCAAAAACATTTTGCAGTACGTTCGCCCCGACATTGCTGAGCTGTATTATATTTTGGAAGCCGACTTTCATCCATTCACTGTCAAGGCTCGTGTCAGTGCGTTTGTGCAAAAGGTGGACAAGGACCCGCTCTACACCCCATACTTCAAATCCTTGTACAATGTTATTTTGACCAAGCTCATCTCCCAGCTGTCTCAGATTTACGAGACTGTCAAAATTCCGTTTGTGATTGATTTGGTAACCTTGCCCAAACCTCTCGAGTACTCGCCTTTGGAGGTTACCAAGTTTATCCTCAAGTCCTGCAACAAGGGCGAAGTCTCTGTCAAAATCGACCAGGACAACGGTAGCATCACATTCCAAGATGACTCTTGTTCGTCAGCATCACAATTCTTGCAGCCCACGCCTTCTGATATTTTGCAAAACAAACTGGCCAACTTGAGCGAAACTCTCCACAGTGTTATTGCCAAGGTCGATCCCAACTATCTGCATTGGCAACAAGAACAGGCGGCCGTCGCAAAACAGAATGCGGCCGCAGGAGTTGCAAGGGAGAATGAAATTGTTTTGGAGCGTTTGGAGAACATCAAGTCCAAATTGGAGGGTGCTGAAACCGAGAGAATTCGCAAGGAAGAGGAGGCTCTCAGAGAAAAGGCACTTAGATATCAGCAGGAGCTTGCTGCTGAAAAGGAAAGACTTGCTGAAGATCAGCGTAAGCGCGACATGGATAGAATTGCTCGCGAAAGACAGGCTATTCAGAACGAGGAGAAGCGTAAAATTGCAGAAGACATTAATTCAAAGGGTATCATCAAGGTCGACGTTGATGATCTTGGCAGCTTGGACACCACTGATCTCAAGATTATGCAGCTGAACCAGCTGGCCAAGCAGGATAAGGATCTTAACGAAAGATTGCGCGTTATTGGCAGAAGAATGGATCATCTCGAGCGCGCATACAGACTCGAGGAGGCTGACCTTTGGAGAGCAGATGCCGTTGCTCAAGCTGAGCGTGATAAGAAGATCTACGAAGTCAAGAAGGAAGCCAGTATCAAGGCTGCCAAGCAACAATACGAAGAAAGAAAGGCTCTCAATGTGCGTCTTCAGAGAATCACTGAAGACTACACAGCTTATAAAGCAATCATCAATTCCAAGAAGCAGAAGGAGTTTGAGGCACTCAAGCTCAAGAATGCCAAACTTTTGGAAAGCGAAAAGCAAAGAAGAATTGAGGAGGTCAAGGCTAAGCGTGAAGCTGAAGCCAGACGGGCCGCTGAAGAGGAGGAGAGAAGGAAGCGGGAGGAAGAGCAGAGAGAAAAGGAGGAAGAGGAGAGAAGAAAGTTGGCCGAAAAGAGAGCCAATGTTTACGTTCCCGGTGCTCTCAGACAAAAGCGCGTTGTATCGGAACAACCCTCTGAATCACCCGTGCCTGCCCGCGCTCCGTCCTCGTCGACCCCGAGATCGGATCCATTTGGAGGAGCTGCTCCTGTCAAGTCGGATCCATTTGGAGGAGCTGCTCCTGTCAAGTCGAATCCATTTGGAGGAGCTGCTCCTGTTCCAACCAGAGCGCCCGCTGCGAAGCCCGATCCTTTTGGCAGAGCTGCTCCAGTTGGCACCAGAACCCCCTCGGCCACATACAGCCGTCCGAATGCATACGGTGCGGGCGCTCCAGCCAGTGCAAGAACTCCTTCGTCTACATATAGCAGACAGGCTGCAGCAGGTGGTGCTCCGCGAACTGATGTGTATGGTGCTGCGCGCGGTTCCCAGAGCCCTGCTGACAGGCCAACCACGCCAGAGCCTGCCAGTGGAACGCGCACCCCCTCTACTTCTGGCAAATGGGTGCCGCCTAGTCTTGCCAAAAGAAGAGCGCAGTAAGAGAAGGCTCATTTCATAGACGACGATAAGTAAAAGTACGAATTTATTGATATATTCACGCTGCCGGTGCGACGAAAAATAGATATGAGATGGGAAAGACTCCCATAGTTTGTAGTGTGGCAAGCCCATCATTTCTCATCCAGAGTGCCCACCATTTTCTCATTCAGTGCCCACCATTTTCTCATTCAGTGCCACCATTTTTCTATTCTGTGCCCATCACTTTCTTGCGCTCAGTATGCCCATTGTGCACATTGCCCAAACTGGAAAGACGCGACGTGTCTGGCAGACAAGGCACCTGCAATTAGGAAATAGAAGAGCGCTCGAGGTGCGGTGCTCAAGACGTAAGCAAACGCGGCCACGTACTGCAAGCAGAGCGCGTCCTTGCAGGCCCATTGACGGTGTGTCCACAATCTTACAACTGCCTGGCGGTGCCCACCCGCCAGGGTCTCGAACCCTGACGAGGCTGAAACACATAAATAGGGAGAAACGACACGACTCGTCACATACATTACAGCAGCAGATAGCAATGACCTTTTTTGACGACATCAAGTACAACTTCAAGGACGTGACGATCGAGGCCAACAACGGCATCAAGACGTCGGAGTTTCTGGAGGCCTCGGAGTCGCTGGTGACCCTGTTTGACCTTTTGGGCTCGACAGCGTTTGGCGTTGTGCAAAAGGACATGACTGGCAACATCAAAAAGATTAGGGAGAAGATGCTGGCGTCGCCAGGCACCTCCGAGACTTTGCAAGATGTTGTAAAGTCGGAGGTCGGCCAGAAGAGCCGCGATGCGACGCAGGGCCTGCTGTGGCTGTCGCGTGGCTTGCAATTCACCGCGATTGCGATGCGCAACTCGCTGAGCAACCCCAACGAGGAGCTCGCCAAGTCGTTCCAGAACGCGTACGGCGAGTCGCTGACCAAGTACCACAACTTTGTTGTGCGCGGTGTCTTCAAGGTTGCGATGAATGCGTGTCCGTACCGCAAGGACTTTTACGAAAAGCTGGGCTCGCCGCTGGCCACCGTCCAGGCGCAGCTCGAGGAGTGGCTGTCGGCCCTGGAGAAGATTGTCAAGATTATCTCTGACTTTTTTGCCGAGGGCAACTACGGCAAGGGTTTGTAAGTAGCACTGTCACATAGAAATGAACGAGCTAGATTTATTTAACAGGGTTCCAAATGTCACTGCACACGGAGGCGAGTGCGCGCTGGCCGCCGCTTCTTTTACAATTTGCCGTCGCTCTTTGCAAAACGACGAGGCACCAATCGGGTCAAGTAGTCCCATTACTGTCAGACCTAACGCATATTCTCAACGCTTTGCAATCTGTCAAAATGAGTGAGAAAAATCAGCGCGGTAACAACCCGTCTCTGGGCCTGGCCGTGTGGGGCCCCCTGGTGCCCTCGCCGGACTGCCGATGGGGCCTGGCCACGCTGACCGCTGTGCAAACCGCCGTCGGCCTCGGCTTCTGGTGGCTGCCCGGACGCAATCCTCCGCGGCACCGGTCCAAATGGACGAACCGCGGGATCAAGCTCGCCGGCGTGGTTGCCGGCACGTACCTCATGTACACCGCTGCGTGGGAAATGATCCGTTTGGCAATAAAGGTCGATCCGTGGCGGGATCAGATGCATGCAGCGCTCGCAGAAAGTAACAGCGCGGGCCCCGCTACCAAGTCGCTTTGGTACTCGTGGTTTGGGCCCACAAATTGGAAGCCAATGGACTCTGAGGAGTGGGCAGAGAAGGTGCTGGGCACTGTCAATCGCACCGCGATACAAATCAGCGCGGGAGGTTCGACGCGGCCCGGCGGCGGCACGACTTTCAGGCTGACGGAGTCGGCGCAGATTTTGAGAGACGAAAACAGAGCCAATGCAAAGCTGGTTCTCGAGACCCTCAAGGAGGTGCCGGAGCGGGCGCCGTCGGCGGAAGAGAGCAAAAAGCTGAAAGAGTGGGAGGTGCATGAGCCGTGGCAGCAGCTGCTGGACGAAACAGAAATCTACATTAGGCTGGTACCGCATTCCTGGGGAACAGCTGAAGCTGACGACATATCCCAGCTTTTGCCTGATGAGACAGGTGTCAGCGCATTGGAAAAAAAATTGGTCCGGGAGCCCTCAGCGGCTACAGACAGCAAGTCGCATGAAGATAAGGGAGACGCAAAAGACCTATCTAATGAGAAATAACCTCAGCTTTGGAAGCAAGAGTATTGCTCCTGGTACTGGCCTTGTTCACGCAAAGCAGAGCACTGCAACGATTATAGACTGTTCAAAAATGTTCAGGCAATGTTCAAAATGGACAGCACTCTAGCCCAACCTGTCCGCGTTAGCATGCCGTCCTCGAGGTCGCAATGCATTCCACAAGGTGCTGGAAGGAGCTGGAGAGCGCTCGGTGTGCCGGTCTTTACGAACTTTTCAAGCAAGTGCTGACACGACGCGATGTGATGCAAGTATGATAGAAATATTATCTAGTTAGACAAATTCGCTTCATGGAGCTTCTAAATAAACAAAAACAGCTAATAGTAACGTCCGCAGTGTCCACGCCACATCGTATTGCATGTGGCGCAATGACGCCACTTTACAACGCGGCGTCGTTTTTTGCGGCGGCGCATTCGCGTGAGTCATTTTTCTGACAGGTGCAGTTTGACAACTGACACGGAAACCAAAAGTCGACAATGGGCGAAGAAGTTCTTAGCAGAGTACAACCAAACTACTATGGAGCAGGACCAGCTTTGTTGCCAGCCACTGTCCTTGAAAGAGCAGCGCTGGATCTAATCAATTATCAAAACCTCGGTCTTGGAATTGGTGAAATTTCTCACAGATCAAAGGAAGCTACCCATGTAATCAACGAAACCAAGCGCAAAATCGCAGAATTGCTCAAGGTGCCCGATACTCACGAAGTCTTCTTTCTGCAAGGAGGTGGCACTGGTGGGTTCTCCTGCATTGTTTACAACATGCTAGCTGCCTATGCTTCCAAGCACGGGAAACTTGGAGTTCCAAACTACATCGTCACAGGATCTTGGAGCGCGAAAGCTTTGGAGGAGGCCGCCAGGCTGGGCGCAAAGCCACACGTGGTGACAAACTCCAAAAAGGTTTACGGTAAGTACGGCAGCATAGCACCGGAATCAGAGTGGACATTCTCTGACAATGCTGCTTACGCTTACTACTGTGCCAACGAGACCGTCAACGGCGTCGAATTCCAAGATGTTCCAAATGTTCCTGAGGGAGTGGAACTGGTTGCAGACATGTCCTCCAACTTTATGAGCAGGCCCGTGGACGTCTCCAAGTTTGGTCTTATTTTTGGCGGTGCGCAGAAAAACCTGGGAATTGCCGGCATTTCGGTTTACATTGCCAAAAAGGCCTTGCTAGAAAGAATCCCAGACGAAGAATTGACTAAAATCGGAGTACCTCTCGGTCCAATCGAGTTTGACTTCCCTACAGTTGTCAAAAACAACTCAGCCTACAACACAATTCCTATGGTTGCTGTGCAGGTTGTCAATTTGTATATGGATTACCTCATTGCCAATGGTGGACTAGAAACGCAAACTGAGCAGAATATTAAGAAGGCTGAAGAAATATACTCTGTTCTTGATTCCTATCCAGAGCTCTTCAATCTGGTTGTAGACAAGAAATATCGCTCAAGAATGAACGTTGTCTTCAACATTTACGGTGAAGGCAAAGAAGCATTGTTTTTGGAGAGCGCTCAAGCTTTTGGTTTGTCTGGCTTGAAAGGCCATCGCTCCGTTGGTGGCATTAGGGCTTCACTGTACAATGCAGTGACTCTGGAAAGTGCATTACTTTTGAGAGATTTCATTAGAACTTTTGCTGAAGATGTCCCCAAGACTGTTGGTGGCGGAACCAAGAGTTTTTAATCTTGTAAGTGAGATAGGTAAAAAGTCACCTGGTGCTCAACCTCTGGATCGTCTGTGCTTGTATCGAGGCGACAATGAAAAATCAATAGTGACTTGTGACACAGGCCAAGGACAATTTGTGGCGACGAGAGGCATGCTTGTAGGATTGAAGATAATTGCTTAGTTTCTAGCTGAACCTCGACAAACTCACCTGTGTACCGCTCTGCTGCTGCAGAAGATGCATTTTCGTGTTCGTTTTCCTGTGAATCTTGTGAGTCTTGCGGCTCAACATAGTCGATCCCATTGAATGTGGTGGATAGTTCTAATGCTTGTGTTTTGGCGCAGATTTGCAAAATTTGTTGTCCGTTGACTCGTATAGTTAAGCGTCTGCTTAAATTGTTGTAGGCGTCGCAGAATTTAGAAATTCTCGACAATGGTTTAGGTAACAATACAAAATGATCGACCGTTGGTATCGATGGTTCTTTCAAAACACGCGCATCATCGTGGCGCCTAATCTTCACAGGGAACTGCTGTGAGACAGCGTTCGCACTACCGCTGGCATGAACATCGTCAGCACCCTGCTGGTATTGAATCTTGAAAATAGCTCTATTGTTCCGCTTTCTCACTTTAATGCCAATCTCGCCGGACGTCCTGTTGGATGCATATGTCAACTGTTTTCCTAGCTCCTCAGCACTGATGTCGAATACAATTGCACCATCGCCACCACGCGAGGCAACAAAGTCGTAACTGCCCCGTTTTACAAAATCGTCTATGGGAATCTGACACCAAGCAGACGATGCTGTGCTGATGTAGTCTGATTTCAGTTCATCCTCGTGCAGGCTACAAATCTCAAGCTGGTCCTCTGACCATCGAAATTGACACGTTTTAGTCAAAGAAGATATGGAAAGACATGCATTGATGATAATGTCCGGCCGTATCAAAATTAATCGAAGCTGCATCCGCAGAAGAGTATTTTTCGGCGAGCTGAACAGTGAAAAGATCAAGTCAATGACAGGCGTTCCCAATTTGGAAGTTCGCAGAAGAGAGGCAAACGAGATCAAAACTATCGTTCATTTAAGGCTGAATTTCAATTCAGATTATGCTACATTGTCTCCGGTGTACGATGTACCCGTTAAATACTAAGACTATTTATTCATCAATGAATCGATCTGGAACGCAATTACCGCGATACACACTAACTGTTCGTGCTGACTCAATTTTGCGTCGAGCAAGCTTATAATGTCCACATTCAACGTCGTATTCTCGCGTGAACGTCTTTGTAATTAGCAGCTACCATCACTATTCATACGTGTTGCATTAATTGCCATTGGCCAGTTCAATTGTCGATGTATAGCTTGGTGAGACTGAGCAGCGCGTCACAGTAAAGGTCTCGAATTTAAAAAAGCTGTTTCCTAGTAGAAACCTTTTCCAGAAGCAATCACTTGTGAAAAATATCAGGTTGTGGCCAGCATCTTTGCAATCCGTCGCTCGTCAGCACATAGACGTCACAGCAACTTTAACGCTGGCCTCAAAAGTCTCACCTTAATCCAAACTGAGAGTCCGCGCTATTGTAGTTGTCCAATACAACTCTGTAAGTAAAAGCAGGAGTATGTCCACCCAAATTGGTCATGTAAATGTCAACATACTCTGGACTCACATAATCGTACAAGGGATTGATAGCTTGTAACTTCGACATCAACTCTGCTTCCTCGTATTTGATAACCTTTGATGAATCCCCAACCTCTACCAACTTGTCCATGTCAGTTGGATATAGAGGAGATAGCTTATAATGACCGCACATTCCAATAACTGGAATGTTGTACTCTTTTGCACATTCACAGACCATTGAGACGCCAGCTGCCGTCACCATGCCGCCATTGGCTAGAATGGTGCCTACGCCACAAATTACCTTGCCCACTCTACACATAATCACATTTGTCGTGGTGTCAGGAATCACAACAGTCTTGATGCCTGCCTTGGCCAATTTCGCTGCAAACGCATGAGCCACATCCAGTTCATTAGGATACGACTCAGTTACGACAACTGTGAAATTGCGCTTCTGCTTCACTTTGAGTAAGAACTCTAGCACAGTTGATGACGACGGTGTGGGCACCAGCAAAATCTCATTCTCGTAGACTAAATCTAAAGACTGGCTCGCGACGGCCTCGTCAGTGTTTGCAATCTCTTCAATCAGCTCTTGAATGGCAATTAGCAGCTCAGCTCTCAAATCCTTTTCGCTCAGAAGCTTCTTCTCTTCCTTTGAATATGTTTCTTCATCGTCTGCCTGTAGCAGATCAATCATTGACGATACTGGGTGTTCCGAAGCACCAGAAGCATCCTCAACAGTTTCTCTCACAATGAACAACACCCTACGGACAATATTACCGCATGAAAATTCGCGTGGTTGTGCCTCTACTAATCTTCTTCCCAGATCTTGAATTTGGCTAATCAAGTCTTCAGGAGAAGACCATCTAATGGCAGAGATGAATCGCTTTAGCAAAGTGGCAGTAGATATGGCTACATTCGAAGGCCCAACTACCTCACGACGTTTTAGCTTCGCAATAAACCTTTCCACTTGGCTGTTGATATCTGATTTGTGCGCAACCATTTGTCCACAGCGAGAGAATACAAAATGATGGTGACGTCTGTTTTTGACTCTTTTTTGTGAAGACTGCGATATTTCACAGTATTACTGCTGCTTAATACAATGAATGCTTGCAAGCACAAAGTATCGATTTGCTGGGAATTGGCGCATTTTGGCCGGCTCAAATTGTGTCCCAAGGTTTGCATATTACTGTGGTTCGGGAGAAACCCCATCTCAAGAATCTTTCCACGTTTCAACTGTCAACGCTTGAAGCGCGAGAGACGGGTGGCCACAGATCTCGAAATGGTAGGTTTAGCAAAGTCAACACGTATCTTCCATACTAACTCAGTCTCAATTTGTAGCACTAAATCTTTATGAAGAAGACCTCGTGCATGCCGCAGAAGAACAAACGAGAGAGCTTCAAATTGAGGAGGCCCTGAAGTTGTATCAAGAAGCTTTGAGGGATCAAAATGAGCACAAGAATGAAGAAGCTCACAAAAAGTATCAGGCTCTCTTTGAATTTCACGTTATTAACTCCTTGGATTTGGAAGGTTTGCCTCAATCAGCATTCACTTTGCGACATTTAGTCTATAAAAACCATGCACTGTTACTATTGTCCGAATTGAAGTACGAATATCCTACACTGGATAATTTAGAGCTGGTTGAGCGCACAAACGACATATTTATTGAGCTGTTCGATGCTCTACACTATGACTCCTCAGATGCAAGATTTTTGGAAACAGTGGCAGCTTTCGCGGATGCTGCTGGATACAAGGCAGTCGCTAGGGCATGCTTGGAAGCAATTGTTTATGCGCCTGATAGACCCGTGTCTATAGAGGATTCTCTACTGGCTGGTTCATTTTTGAGTCCACAGGAACGTCGTATTGTTGAAGAGTACCGAACTCTATTAATGAGCATAGGTGACACAATTAACCTCAATCAAGCTATTTTTGTCAAAGAAACTGATTTGATTGCAAAAATTTCACCACATGAATCCTTTGGGTGGCTACCAACGGCCGCTGTTAACAATATGGATAAGCTTCTAGTCTCTGAAGAGTCACATCAAGTGGAGATCACAATCCAGGATAGTTGGCTGGGATTAATGAAAGCGATTGACCACTATTTGATTAAAGAGAACAAAAAGGCAGCTGCTTCCACGTCTCTTGCATACTCTGGTCAGTTTGATCAGCTAGGTGTGGCGGGCAATGCTAAGGAGCATGCCTGTGTTAGCAGCATACAACTGAGCTTCAAATTTGTTGTTGCAAAAGATAAAGACGGCTTCAAATCAGAAAAAGAGTCGCCGGAACTATCAGCTATAGCTGACGAGGAAGCCATGAATGGATCGCAAAGCGCCAAGGAAGCTTTAGGATTAGAGCCTATAAGCGAGCAAGGAAACATCGAAGGAACTCCAACACCTATTGAAAATACTACTGGAAGTGCATCTGTTTTGAATACACCTTCTCATAGCGATGTCATTGTCTCCAATAGTGGCGAAAAGGATTTTGGAGATAATAATGAAATGGATGCACAGGGTGTGGACGGTGAAGGTCAGCAGCCAGAAGAGCCATTATCAGAGGCTCCTTCCACAGGTACTCCTGCTACCCCTCAGTCGATCAATGTTTCGTCCATTACAAATGCTGTTGAGCAGCATCAGAGATCATCAAAGCGAACTCCCCTTGATGATGCTAATAGCATGAGATCTAGCAAAAGGATGAAAAGGGATGATATAAACCCTGATACTCAATATTTGAAAGTGGAAAATTTTTTTGAGCAAATGTCAATCTTTCTGGCGCCTGCTGGAGAATCCTTTAACAATATCGTTCATGTGCTAAAAGGTGAATCTCACGCACCGGAAGATCAGTATTTAGTGGACTTCCGTGAGCTTTTGAATCAATGGAATTTCAGTTATACGGAAATGTTTTTAAACAAGCGTGGTATGAAGCAGAAGTCAGAAAGCTTGATGCAGATATTAGACACTGCCATGTTGGGCGGTACAAGCAATACCATTGAGAATTCATCTAGCCCTACTGTTAGTCCTAGTGTCGAAGATTTTATCCACGAGGCAAACACTGAATCTTACAATTTGTACGACCTGAAGCCGCTGGTTATTAAAAAATTACTTGGGCCCAGTGAAGGGCACGCTGGAACTTATTTTACAAAGTCATTTTGGCCAGAGTCGCTGCTACCTACTGTGCTTCGTTGTGTTCTTAGTATTGAAAGTCAACTTTTCCAACTGCTCAAAGAGTTTGTGTTGGTTCCAAGCCCAAATGCACAACATGTCGAGGAAGCTTTATTTATCTCTGCTGGAATCTATGAGATGCTCGTTAATCAGCACTTAGCCAACTTGAAGCTTAAAACAGCTGTCAAAGATCATCAGTCGGTGTCCAAAGATCAGCAGCAATTAGCCAAAGATCAAGATGCTAAACTATTTGGAAAATTAATTGACCGCAACATGCTGAATAGATGGCGTACACTAACAGGTGATATTTTGTACTCATCAGAGAATAGTTTGTCTTCTCAATCAGTTGAACATTTGAAAATCAGATGCGCTTGGATATCTATCTTTGCAGAGCAAGGTGTGGATTCATTTCAACATAACTCTGAGGCCTTTGCAAACATAGCTGATCAATTGCCAAATGGGTTTTTATCGTCATTCCCAAACTCTCCAAATATTCCTCAATGCTCTGAGGAAGGTGTTAAAGTTCAAACTTCTAAATTCAAAACGTCTTCTGTATTTGAAGGTATATTCAAAGCTGCGGAAGATCGTCAAAACATTTTGTTTCCGCCATTGGTGCCCAAATCAAAATCAAAGAGCAAACCGAGTTCAAAGAAAAAAGATACTAATGGAACTACTACTGTTGAACCGCCTGCTGAACCTTCGCCAGCTGAAGCTATCAATGAAAAAGAGAAGTCACTTTCGAAAGAAGAGAGACTGACAGCTAACGCAATGAGTGTGATACCTGTTTTGGAAGCAATTCTAATAAATGGTGAACCAGATGATCCAAAATATCACGCCATTCTACAATTTTTCAATAATTCTTCTATTGGGTTTAAACTTCAACTGTGGTATCAACTTTTTGACGCGTATGAAGATATTGGAGAATGCAATCAGTCGTTTCAAGGATACTTGAAATTGCTGATCTCCGCTATTGAAAGTTTCATAGAGCCTCAATTTGCAACTAACAGTCCTCAGCAAAGATATACCATCCTTGTCAAGGCACTTTTTGTTGCTGCTGATATTGGAAAAAAGGTTTTATCTCTTATTTTGGAAGACCGCACCTTACTGAATGTCATACACAAAGAACAAAAGACGTCTCTTTACAGGAACATTCTTTGCTTGGTTCGTTTGCTTCATATTCATGTATACCTTGAAAGCCAAGATTATTCTGGAGTAGAGTCTGCTCAAGTTGGATGGCCGTCTTTGCGGGACCGCTTTCACGACTTGATTGCTGTTTCGTGGTGCTTGTGCTATATTTTTTTCAAAGAGTCTCTTGGCGACGTACCAAAACGAAATGAACATCTCAATGATGCATTATCGTGCGTTCACGAGGAGATCAGCGGTTATTGTTGCGCTGGTGATGGAGTGCTATTAGACCTCAGTTTGCAAGAACTTGTGAAAATTCCCTACTCCATCAGTGAGACAGATTTACTGCAATGCATGCATTGCCGATATGGGCAAACACTTAGCAACGAATGGTTCTCACCATATCCTCATTCTACAGAGCCAATACCTATTACTAAAGATGCAGTTCTTCTTTTACTGCCCTTTTTGATGGACTTTACTTCCCGCCGCAAATCGTTTGCTCAGGACATTATGAAGAAAGAATTGAAGGGCGTTCTTGATAGCTGCTGGTTGCAGCTTAAGGAAACAAATGCTTCGGATGATTTGAACGTCAGCTATAATTTGGGAATTCTGGACAGATTTTTTGAGTCTCAGATCCTTCCTAGCATGTTGAAACTTGCGGTAAATGGCAAGTTTTCACTTCCTTTCGTCGAAGTCGATGGGCCCCAAAGTCAAGTTGGTAAATCTGGATTTTATTTTGTGATGGGAACTGCGCAACATGCTCTTTTCAAAATAAGAAAGCGCGCAAACTCTGCAAAGGTGGAAGACATTACCGAAATGATCAATTTTTTCAAGGCTGACATTGCATATAATCCACGCCGAGTGGAATCATGGCTGGGATTGGCTCAGGCTTTTGATGCTCTTGTTGAAGATGCACTCATCATTAGTGCAGATACCGTAAGTATTGCTTCTAAAAAGCAGTCTGTGGCTTCAAACTATTCTAGAGCCATTTTGGCTTCCATCATGGCTGTCAACTTTTTGATAGGTAGACGGCCAGCGGAGGGTGTTTTTAATAAGGGTTTATTTCGACATGTCTCATTGTCAATGTGGGAATTTATTGCTAGACTTTTATATGGAGCATGTCGTCCTCCAATGGCAATGCTTCCATTTGCTTCAGGCACAAGCTCCTTCCGATTTGGAGCTAAAGGACTTTACCTTGATCGTCATGACAAGGGTTTAGACCAAAAATCTGTGATGCGCTTATCCCTACAAATCAATTCTATAGCCATCAAGGAAAACCCTTCCGATTGGAGTAACTACTATTTGAAGAGCAAGATATTATACCGCTTGGGCGCTGATTTTCAGGAAGTACTGACAGCTTTGCTAGATGCCGTTTCACTTGCCGGAAGGGAGCGTAGCTCGGAGCCAGTCATCGAACCTCATTACAAATTGGTGTCGATGGTATACAAGTACGTCATCAAAGGTGCTATCAATCCTGATGCTGGTCTTCTTCTTCTTCAAAAAACACCATATTTTGACACAGCGGTTCTCGGTGTGGACATGGAACCTTCCCCTCTGAACAAATTTGGAGTTTCATGTTTAGCTACTCTCCAAAAACTGAGAGTGGCCGATAAAAAGAAATGGCAACACCGAACTGTTTATCGCATTTCTCAAATTCTTTTTGAAACATTTCGCAACTATTTCCGAGCTAAAGAAGAAATGAAAGTGCTCTTTTATTTGAAAACGCAGGGAAAAGTTCTCATTCAATTTTGGAAGCCGGAAAGTGAACGTCCAGGTCAGCATTTTCTCTTTGCGCATCGTTATATTGTCTACTTCATTCAGCTACTTGAGGCAACCCTGTCGCTTGATGAGCTAGGAATTTTATGTACTAAGCTGCGTCGCTATTCCAGTAATGTTACTGACCATTTGAAAACTTGGGAATTTGCGTGTGTGGCTATTTCAAGAGCCACTAAAGCATATCTGCAGCTGCCACCTAAGTTTTCTGACAATGTCATTGCCACACTGGTGTATGAAGAATTCAATCAGCAAGCAGAGGCTGTTCAAAACCTCATTTTGCAAGGATCCCGGAAACCGGAGTACAGCGATTTATTGGGAACTGCAATTGATGTTCGCCGTCTCAATAATGGCTTTGGATCAACAGCACCTGTAGATGAGATGGTAATTTCTGTCTATCTCAAAATTTTCTTGACCTTTTACGAACGAATTGTCAACAACACACCTACAGCAGCCGGCACATTTGGAGTGGCAGCTGCACCGGCAACACCAACTCCGCTAGCTGGCACTCGCACCGTACCAGGTGTGCAAGTTTTCTCACAAAAGAGTCTTACTCCGGCCATGTGGCAGCAGACCATGTCCAAATTAACTGTTTCAAGTGCGCCTACTTCTGGAATACAATCGCAAGCAGGAACACCACCACCATCTGCGATGACACCAACAGCAAATGGCAGCGAAGGCCAGAACACTGGTAGTCGCATCTCAGTCAACGATTTGCTACTAGCGGAAAGCAACAATGGAGTTCAAAGAACCCCATCACCTGGCCCAACTGACAGTCACACATCGAGTGCCCCTCTTATTTCATCTCCTCCACCCCGTCTGGAACACTCATCGTCGGTAAACAACACTCCGATTAAGTCCACTTCACCTCACCCAACAAATGGAAGCAGCAATGCACGTAACAAGATTAGAGTTACTAGGAGAG
The DNA here is from genome assembly GCA_003706695.3 of Limtongella incommunis. Taxonomy (NCBI): domain Eukaryota; kingdom Fungi; phylum Ascomycota; class Dipodascomycetes; order Dipodascales; family Trichomonascaceae; genus Limtongella; species Limtongella incommunis. The sequence goes on from PPME03000025.1 coordinate 87,624, forward strand.
ATGTTATTGGAAAAGCTGTCGTTTTGGGCAAGGAAATAGCGGCGAAGTTTGATAGCCCATCTTGAGCAAAAGCGGTGAATCTAACTATTCATCATCGATCGCCGCAGCGCTCTTTGAAACTCCCCATCGCTCACGGTCTCTACCGTCTTTAACGTCATTAATTGTTTTTGGACCTTCTTCAACAACCTTCTCACGGATAAGTTCTTGTTTTATTTTTTCATCTTTGAGCCGTTGCTTTTCGGAGGCCAAGTCATCTTTCGACATTGAAACAAACACGGTGATTGGCAGCTTTTTGCACAATATATCCAATGCAAAATGCGAGTCAGCATCTTTTAATGCCGCTAGGAGCTGACGAAACTTGGCTCTATACTCGTCATTTACGCAATCAAACTTGTCGAATAATGCTACTTCAACAAGTTTGGAGATGGTAGCAGTTGAATCCGCCCCTATATCTGGATGCTGTTCCAAGATTCGGTCAAAAACAGTTTTGAAACTGGCCTTTGCAGCATTCCTTACCTGCTGTTAGCATCTTTCGATCGAAACGTTTTATGTCGTACTTACCTTTTCAGACTCCTCTGGGGTTGCCTTTACGGTCGTCCGACTTAACGGACCTTGCTGTTGTAGCAGCTTGCGGCGCTTGGCTATGGCCTGTTTTTGAGAGGCTGTGAGGATTTTTGCCATCGATGTATGTTTAGAAAATATAATTTATTGTTAATTACTTTATCAAGTACATGTATTCTCTTCAATTATCAAACCAGATTTGAAAAAAATCTCTTAGTAAGCGAACCGGATATTAGCGAAATACGAGAGCCCCCTTTGATACAAAGTTGAGTCGTTAACAGAAAGATTTTGCCCAGACTGCAAAGAATGAGAAACTATGTAGAAAATTTACACTTGCCGAAAAGCTAGCAAATTTACTCAGTTGCTAGTAAAGTTCATCACTTTGGTCCATCTTTGTCGCACCGACCATCCTGTCTATCCGCTTCTGGATTATGTGACCTACCAAGTGCCATCCGTAATTTTTCACTTTTCACAACACCGCAGATCACAAGGCGAACAACCAAACGAATTTGTTGGTGAAATACGCAAATATTCTGACTTCGTCATGACCAGAAAAGCTCCTATACGTAGTGCCAAACGGGCAGCCAAGCTGATACCTCCAAAAGCACATGTTCCAAGGCCAGCTATCGATTTTACTCGCAAAGAATCCGCTGTGGAAGGTGAGACCTTTGCTGAAAAGCTGCTGAGAAAAACGACATACGCTTTAGAAAATGACAAACCACACTTTCGGATTGGTGAGCGTCAAGTTTTCTTTCCCTATGACAAAGTTACGTTGCTCAGGCCAAATGCAAAGCATACACCATACCAAGCAAAATTTATTGTTCCTAGGGATTTCAACAAGCTTGATTTGAGAGACTATCTTTGGAACGTTTATGGATTGCGTGCTCTCAATGTCACCACGCAGCTATTATGGGCAAGATGGACAAGAGAACATGTGAGGGCGCCAAGATATAGAGAAACGCAAATCAAGAAAATGACCATCGATATGCCGGAACCGTTTGTTTGGCCGGAACCCACAACGCTTAAACAGCAACGTTCCGAATATCAAATCTCCATGCATGATGAGCTCAGCAAGTATTCCGATGATATTCAGCGGGTTGGCTCCGATAAGCTCAAACCACCAACGTCCTTTGGTGGTCTTGTCGGCCCCTACGCTCCCGTCGCTGAGCCGTTTGTCGCTAAAAAGGTAGCAAAACAAATGAAAAACATAGCCAAGAAGAGTGAAAAACAGGCTGCTTTGAAGAACGATGAGCAATTGATGAAAGACTACTTGGGGCTGTAATTGTAAATAGTAATCCACCGATAAATATATATATAGAAAGTCACACGTTACATTATTCCGCTTCTGAAATTCCTGCGGACAGTAGGTTTCGTGTTAGTATTGATGGCATTCTGGTTCTGCATTCCGCCTCGGCCACGCACCCTGAACTCGTTGTACGGAGTCTGCTGAGTTTGGGATACAAGCGCTTGAGGACGAGCATTCAACATTGTGCGTTTTTGCACTTTCGCGGTACCCGCATGTCTCATGTCAAGTTCTGAGCCTCCCGTCATCATTCTTACACCGTCAATGCTGCCTTCTCTGGAAGGTGGCGAGCAGGCCACCATATTGGGATGGTATTCCTGTGCATATTCTCTGAATCGTCTCTGAAGTTCGTTGTATTCATCGACTCTGGCTTCAAAAGCAACGTGAAGCTGGCCAGCGGCATCGTCAATCTCTCTCTTGCATCTTTTCACAAATTCTATCACTTCCTTGTTTGGCTTAGTTCTCATCTGTTGAAACTGATGTTTCATTGCCTCCAGTTGTTGAGTGAGAGAGTGCTCAATCTGTCTCTTATCAACTCTTGCAGAATCCCGTTCTAGCCTTAACTCTTCAACCTTAATTTCAAGCTCCTCGATTTTTTGCGTCAGAAGATACTCTTCATTTTCATTCGAAACATTCTTGATCTTAGTGGAATCTTCTGCCAAGACATTATCGGCCACCTTCTGCACTAACTGCCCACTAGTATTTTCGAGCCTTTCAACTTCCATTTCCAAGAAGCTTATTCTCGTTTCTTGTCTCACAATCAGCTTCATCACACGTTCTTTGTCCGCTTCATGCTTTTTAATCTCAGTCTGCAAACGAACGACTTCTCTTTTCATTGCTTCAGCATCGTTAGCTAGCTTATTTTTCTCTTCCATCGCGTTGGTCATCGCTACTTCCTGTTTCTCAAACTCTTTGACTGAATTCTCCGCTAGTCTTGTGATTTCTTTCTTACATTCATTAAGCTCAACATGCAATCGTTTGTTTTTGCTTTCCATGAACTCGAGTTGATCATTGAACCTTTGCCATTCAAGTAGTCTCTCCTTGATTCTTCGTACTCGAAACAGGCTTTGATAAAACAAAAATGACATGAATTGTCGTTCATTTTTTTGAATCAAAAGCTCTCTTTCGTGGTAGACAATATCTTCATGCGATGCTGTGTTTAGATGGGTCCCATTTTCACCTGACGAAACATGTAGACTACTAGTGGGTGTCTGTCCAGCAGAATGAACATTGGCAGCAGTCTGTGAGGCAGCAGATACTGAAACTTGAGTATGTTGCACTACAGTGTCTGGGGACTGAGGTTGAGTAGGAAGAAATCCAGGAGATTTTTCATCCATCTTACCTCCACTAACTGGGGCTAGACGAGGTGAAGATCCAGGATGCACTCCTGTCATTTCAGGGGCTACATTCCCGTCCCCACCAAATGCTGCTGGTCGATAATTATTACCGTCGTCAAGGGATAAGTCTTCAGGAACTGCTGGCACGGTAGGATCAAATAGTTTATCATGATCGTCCATAAGTTCAGATATGCTGGGTGATGCAACGTTACTGTCACTGTACTGAGGCTTCCTGAAAACTACACCGGGTACACGGACACTACCTCCACCTGGTTGCATGCGGGAGCTGGGACCTTTTGAAGGAACACCAGAATCAGCTAGTTTAGCTGCAGTCAATGCCTTGCGTAGCGAATCCCCGCCTGGAGCATCAAACAAGGAAACTCTTCGGACGTTTGATTTGATGGGTATAGTAATGACCAGATCCATACAATTTGAGGCAATGTCTAAAGCGGAGCCCATGTTAGTGAATCGAGCGGTATCCTCTAGCTCCTGCTCTGCTGAAAGTAATAGCAGCGAAGGATTTAAAGACACCAACTCAGCAAGAGGCTTGGATCGTTGAATAATTAGTTCATGATCCCAATAGTCTGTGAAATTTCGCACATGATTATAACGCTTTAAATAGCCATCAGAATTTTGCAAGAAATCGATAAAGTTAGCAGGAAATAGAGCGTATAGAAACGTGAAGAGTGGAGCATGTTCAGGGAGTTGATCTGAGCCGCGAATGTACTCATCGTGGCCCAAAACGTCCCAAGTGTCTGGCTGAGGTGATGAAATACCGGTATCATTCGACAATGAATTGCCATTACTGGCAGCAGGTTTTTCAATCGAATCTAACATATCATTCGGTAGTTCTGCATCATCTGTTGAAGCCAAGGATTTCGTATTCGCTGGAAAGCTCCAGGAAGATAAACGCCCATAGATTGCAAACAGTTCTGGTAGGCGTGGTACTAGCTTACTACAAACAGAGGGAATAATCATAGCCAGAACCGAGGCCTCTATTGTAAGGGCAGATTCACTGAGATCCATCTGCATCGATTTCAACAAGGTGTCAAAGAGCGGCGAGTCACTGATAACATGAAGGTGAGGAGATGGCTCACTGACAAAGGCAGTGAATAGTGTTAGCAGACTTATGCGGTTTTTGGCAATGACGAATTTATCATTCACAACTTCCATGAACTGTTTTGGCTTTGCTAACCCGTAGCGTTGCAGTAACATTTCAACATTGCTTTTTACCAATCTGAAACGCTCATGTTCTGTTACAGAAGAACACTGAAACCAAGGATTTGGTTCTTCCAAGAAAATGGCCAGCAGCCCATTTATAGCTCTTGCTGAGTTATGTCGGAGCATTGCGTTCGTCCTATCGCGTTGCCGTCGGTGATGAGAAGTAGTAGATATATCTCTAGCTATGCTGTCACCAGCAGCGCCAGAGCTTACAGAGAAATGAGCACCAGCAGAGGAAGATGCTACAGAAACGACGTTGGAGGTGCCAGAGTCGGGCAGGCGTTTTCCATCAACGCTGCTGCGCGAGGTTGCTGTTCCATCATTGACAAGAAACTGGCTTATGACATTCTGGGAAGCAGAAACAATTGTGTTCCTGTATCCAGCGGAATTCACTGCCGCTGAAACGCAAAATTCAAACCAATATGCAAATGCCTTGTCTTCAAAAATGTACTTTGTCAGAGGGCCCAGTACTTGCAAAAATTGCGTCTGCTTGACACCAGTGTCATCTCCAACTCTGTGCATGTGTAGTTTTTGTAGTTCTTCGTGTATTCGTGACGAATCGCTCACTGACAATCCCTCCGGCAGCATGTCCACAGCATCCTCAAAGTCTTGCACAGCATCCGATATCTTGGAATACTCGCCATTGTCAAAATAATCATCAAGCTCTTTGAAGAGTTGACGAATTCCCGTGCCTGGCATGGCGTGTGAATCTCAAATCTGTCGACCCGTCACGGAGAAGTCGCTGTCTGGAGGTGGGGTGGGTGAAGATAATTTCAGATACGTAAAATGTTACAAAAGTTTTAATCATTACAAACCTTTTCAGTAAATTGTAAAAGGAGTGGTCTCAAGTAAAGAACACATCTATATAAAACCTCGGTTTCATACTCAAAGGCAATCATTACACCTCAGCCACTTTTCTTCATCTCAGGTGTGACAATATGGGGCACCGTCCCGGCACACCCGCCAGACACTCGCCATATATATAGTGGACAACTGGAATACCTGTTTGCGCCAGTTTTTGATGGAAGATCTCCTTTGGCGTTTAAACAACTCATCTCACCTTTTAAATGGTATTTTACATAACCACCCTCTTTGGTAAAAGTGACTGCAAGATGAGTGGCTGACATCGGGTAAAGCCTTATCGATTAGAGCAAGTTGATCACATTACATTACCAGAAAAGCAATGACATTGTTGGAGGCCATCGGCAAGGCAGATACAGTGCCGTACTATGGTCTGCAAGCAATTGAGTCCGACCCGAATCTTTATCGCTTCTGTGCACATGATGGGACGGTGCTCGGACATATCTTGCCAGTAGTAGTGAGGGCACTGGCAGAGTCCGAAGGTGTTGTCAAGATTGAAGAGAATCAACAAACTGTAACTATTGTCGGTATCAATTTTGACGCTAGGAATGCTGCATTTGCTTCCCTGCTAGGCCAATGGCGTGCTGCAAAACGGTTCCCTGTTCTGGAGGGCTGGAGAAATGAGCAGCATGTGATATACAATCCATCTAGCGTTCCGTACATGCTTATGGAACGTGCGGGCTCGGCCCTTTTTGGAGTGGTGACCTATGGTGTGCACATGGTTGGCTATACTAGAGATGAAAGTCTGAAAATCAGCGGTGTCTGGGTGCCAACTAGATCAGCCACTAAGCCCACATTCCCAGGAATGTTGGACAACACTGTAGCTGGAGGGGTGGGATATCCCTATTCGTTATTTGATACTATGATCAAGGAATGTGATGAAGAGGCTGGTATCTGTGAGGAGTATGTAAGGAAGTATGCGCAACCTGCTGGCGTAGTTTCGTACCTCTACCGCAAGAAAATCGACTACGAACAGGATGTAGGCGTAATTCAACCCGAAGTTGAGTATATCTATGATATGGAGTTTACTAAAGACACGGTTCCCGCTCCGAAGGATGGAGAGGTTGCGTCTTTTGAGCTGATGCCAGTAGCAAAAGTTAAACAGCTGATTTTGGAAGGCAAATTCAAGCCTAACTGCGGTCTGGTCACCATTGACTTTTTCATACGACACGGTTTAATAACCTCAGACGAAGAGGAGAACTACCTGGAGATTTGTCAAAGATGTCACCGGTTTCTGCCGTACCCAGTCAGATAGCCAGTGGAGAGTCATACCATTCAGTTATCTTGGATATAAATTAGATATGGATAACCATTGCATGTATAGTACACATCCGAAGCATAGTCGTCAACCTGTCATGTTTTACCAGACACGAGGCGCAAGTCATCACCACCACCACTGTCCGAAACACGCCATCATTTGCTTACTGAAAAAGAGTCGTGACAGAGTGTCAACAGCTCACTCATCTAGAAACCTGGTTCATCCCTGGACAGAAAGCACAAAAGAAGAGGTCACGAAGCAAATTAGCCATACTATTGAACGTATTATTTCTTTCTTCGAGCATGTTTCAAATCTCCACACAGTTGCCGAATCCGGTAGTATTGAGACTAGCTCCACGTCACGTAGTCCGCGAACGGTTAAAACGAATTTAGAACCACTTAGCAAATCTCACCACTTGTCTCATCGATCGACTCAATGAGCGACGTCCGTCAAAGATCAAAAAAGGTGGCCAAGACTGGGTCTGGCTCTCAAGCCGCAACGAGTGAAAAGAGGGCAACAAGCCATTCGCTCAAGAAGGAAGCACCAGCTCCGGTTGCGACTGACTTTCTTCGCAAACCTTGCGCCTTCCGCTATGCAAACATTGCACTTACCGTGATCTCTTTTGTCACGCGTTTCTATGCCATTGACAAGCCGTCAGAAGTGGTTTTCGATGAGGTTCATTTCGGAAAGTTTGCTTCTTACTACCTTGAACGGACGTATTTCTTCGATCTGCATCCGCCATTTGCAAAGCTTCTTTTTGCTTTAGTCGGCTATTTGGTTGGCTACAGCGGTTCGTTTAAATTTAATGACATTGGCGATGATTACATCAAAAACAATGTGCCCTATGTTGCCTACAGGGCACTGCCGGCTACTATGGGCTCGCTGACTGTGCCGATTGTATTTTTGACACTGCAGGAATGCGGCTTCTCTTTGCCATCGTGTGTCATTGGTGCTGTTTTTGTTTTGTTTGACAACGCGCACATTGCTGAAGAGAGATTGATCCTCTTGGATGCCTGTCTCATCTTGTCTGTCGCGCTCTCGCTCTACTCCTATGTCAGGTTCTCCAAGCTCCGAACGGTGCCATTTTCAAACAAATGGTGGAAGTGGCTGCTCCTCACTGGTACATCGCTATCGTGCGTTATCTCCACCAAGTATGTGGGAGCTTTCACTTTTGCGGGTGTGGGCTCAGCAGTGCTTGTTGATCTCTGGAATCTTTTGGATATTAAAGCTGGGCTCACGATGAGAGTTTGGTGGAAGCACTTTACTGCCAGATTTGTTGGCCTTGTTTGCTATCCCTTTGTGCTATTTCTCTTTTGGTTCTGGGTCCATTTTGAGATTCTCTCTCGTTCGGGACCTGGCGACTCCTTCATGAGTCCTTATTTTCAAGAGTCTCTTGGAGAGAATCCTCTGGCTAAAGAAGCAGTAGGTCTCAATTACTTTGATATTGTGACTCTCAAGAACAAGGATACTGGCGCATTCCTCCATTCGCATGAAGAATTTTACCCTTTGCGTTACGATGATGGCAGAATCTCATCTGAAGGTCAGCAAGTGACTGGATACGCTCATGCTGATGAAAACAACGAATGGCAGGTGCTTGCAGCCTTCGACATTGGCACCCGTAAAGATGTTCCTGTGGTGAGTGGCCAGTTGGTCCGATTGAAGCACGTTGGAACTGACACACTTTTGAGAACGCATGATGTTGCTTCACCGTACTATCCAACAAATGAGGAGTTTACAGTTTGCTCAATACAAGACACGCTAGATTTGGGTAACTCATGTTTCAATGACACTTTATTCGAGCTCCGTGTAAATAACGCTAAAGGACGAGAACGAATCAAGACCAAAATGTCACTCCTCAAAGTTATTCATGTACCTACCAAGGTGGCCATGTGGACGGATGAAAAAGCACTTCCTGATTGGGGCTTTGGACAGCAAGAAATCAATGGAAATAAGCATCATGGTGAACGAGGAACTACCTGGTTTTTTGATGAAATTATTGATTTAGATGACCCACTTCGTCTTGCCGAACTCAATGAAGTAAAGCACAGAAAGCACATTCCGTTCCTTACTAAATACCTTGAACTACAGCGAACTATGTTTAGGCAGAATAATGCATTGGTGGTTGATCATCCATATGCATCAGAGCCCATTACCTGGCCGTTCTTGGTACGTGGTGTTTCTTTCTGGACTCAAGACTCAACAAGAAAGCAAATTTACTTCATCGGTAACATTGCAGGTTGGTGGCTTGAATTTGCACTCATCACTGTCTATTTTGCCGTTTTGGCTGCAGATCAACTGACCAGAAGACGCAATTTCTACCCTATTTCAGAAAGAGCTAGGAATAAGCTTTACAACAGTACGGGATTCTTTGTATTGAACTGGGCATTACACTACTTTCCCTTTTTCCTGATGAATCGCCAAAAATTTTTGCATCATTATTTGCCAGCTAATCTTTGTTCTGCTCTTGCTGCTGGATCCCTATTTGACTTTTTGTTTGGTGAGCTTGACGAAGAGAATGAGAGAAAGGACACTAATTATCTTTTGGGAGTTGCTACAGCGTCTGTTGGAGTTGTTGTTTTTGTGTGCTTTTTGTATTATGCTCCATTGACTTATGGAAATGTTGGATTGTCTATTGAAGCAGTAAAATCACGACAACTAATGGGCATTGAATTGCATTTCGCAAAGTAAGTTTGTGGCTCAAGTAAAGAAAAGTTGGTTGAACTTCCAGGAACTAAATTGGAAAGCTGTATAGATTCAAGTTCAAGTATACCCAAATAGCTTGAATTCACAGCAAGTAGACGACAATTTGTGCGGTTGCCCTGTATTTTCTTTTCTAACATTAAGTGTAAGAACTTCAGTCTCGTTCCAGTTTATTGTTTGCATGTAATATTTCGATTGAATATCATCAAGAGCCGCTGACATAATGCAAGAGAGATAAATTTCCCTTATTTCAAAGAATATTAAACCCTCCCCTCCTCACTATATTTGTTTATAAAATTTGTTTATTTATTCTTGATGAGCGAACGCCCACTCACTGACATCTACTTACTGTGATTGACAAGAGGGAACATGCAGGTACAATTTGCATCAATGCGATTTGTACAAGCTTGCTGAATCAGCCAACCAAGATGGCCCAATAATACGCTGCCTAGAGATTCACGTCGATAAGTCTAAATATTGGGTCGCAAACTTGTTGCGTAGTCTATGATTATCATTTTATTGCTTCTAATATTCCATTTTGAACGTGGCATACTGTATGAGCGAGTGTCAAGCTTCGAAATGACAGAAGTTTCGAAATGAAGGATTTGTTGAGATTGTAGGGCCGTCCAACATCAGCAACTGATAGTTCGATCAATAGAAGTACAAAAATTAATTGATTAAATAATATTAAATAGGTCCTGTTCAAAAAAAAGAACATAACGATGGTTGAGAATGTGCGATGAACGACTCCTTGAGAATACTTTCAATGACCTGCTGTTCAATGACTTTTGCAATGATATGTCAATGACTTTTGCAATGATATGTCGGCTCATTGCCTATGATCCTGCATCATGCAACACATAGCCAATCTTTGTGGCCACAAAAAAGAGCGGTTATGTGAGGTTTGAACATTCGACTACGTCACCGACAGAAGATTCAACTCGTTCAGTGCATCATGCCATGTCTTGCTCCCCCTGGCCACAAAAGGAGCAATAGTGGCAAGACACACCGTCAAAGTATCGGCTTGCTGTAAGTGAGCACAACCAACGTCAAAAAATGTCAGAAATCGCTGAAAGGATGGAAGAGATGGTAGTCAAGAGTATGAGATGCCAATGAATTGATAAGTCAGAAAATCAAACAACAAAGTTTCAAGAGAAGTAGGGAGTTTTGCATGGCTTACGCCATGCTCAAAGGCGGTGACCGAGGTACACCAATATCTTATTGATGCCCCCAATCACCAGCTTAGCTCTTTGTCTTACTGAGTTGATCTCGGTTGTAAGCAGTATAGCACCCACAGCAATAGCATCAGCTATAAGCTCAGGGCAGTTTGTATCCTCAATGATATATCGAGCTGATTCACAAATTACAAGACAAACGGATCCTGCCACAATATCGACGGCATGGTAAGCAAGCACACCCGGAGCTGCCACCAGAGTCGATAGTGTGGCGGTTTTGGGCTGCTTTATGGTGGTATCCCAGCAGTCTTTGAAAGCTGTTAGGCTTTCGTCGATGTTTTCTTTAGCTTCAGATGATCTGTCTGAGGAAACCAGAAAGACCATTTGTGACAGAATGAAGCTTCTCTTTGGATTTAGATCCCAATTTTTTGCTGAAGGAATGAGCAGAAACGCCACTGATTGGATCAGAGGACATGCGGTTAAGTCTTCCCTTGGACGACTTGAGCTGAGATTTGGATAAAAGTGGCATTGTGGATAAGTGTGATGTAGTATTCGTAGCGCAATAGCAGTGATACTGATAGATGTTAGGTGAATGGACGATATCAGAAACTGAGCTGGCGATTCATAGCGTTTGTCTTGCTAAATATAACCGCATACTGGCTACGTGGCACTGCCAAGTACCTAAGATCTCGTCTCTCAATAACGAGCTCAGTCAAGACAAACAGCTCCCATGACCGAGGTGTTAGGGTTCTCGTCCACTTTCATGGCTGCTCATGTATTTCACAAATTGGAAAACAAATAACCTCGATGAGATGCCTACAAACATAACGTGTTTGCGTTGAAGCTTAGTTTTTTAGTTATTTCATTTCCTAACGAACTTTCCTGCAAAAAAGACTATATGATTCGGAGACCTTGCCAATACTGGGGTTCTTGGCTATCTTTTTTGCTGCGAACTCTCTGGAAAACATTTGAAAGATCGAGTGTAAGGAATGACGGACGCAGCACCCATATTTGACCTGCTTTGAGTTCGATAAAAGTATATTGTGAGAAAATGGGTCAAAATGAATATAAGACACCTTACTTGCTAGCGACAAATTGGAAAGCTCTTGAGATTTTTGTACTTTGCGATACGATATGTGCTAGTTTTGTAATGCTAGCAAATAAAATATGCAACGAACAAAATAATCAACTGATAGAATAAAGGAAAATAAATTGAAATAAATATTCGACAATCAGTTGAATCATTACCGTAGAGATGGGACTCCAATAATTCTCAAATTGAAACCGTTGCATATGTGTTTCAAAGACAACTGCTCATATTGTGTACGCAAATGAGAAATAGACAATATGATGTCTGAGTCCCTAAACTACATATATCACTCAAGCACACGTTATCCCTTGCGACCACAAAAAGGTGGTTATTTGAGTTTGAACGGTTGAATTTTTGTTGGACCAAGCAATTATCTTGTGTGATGCATCACGCGATAGTGCTATGTTGCAGTCCTACCGGTCACAAAGAAAGTAATATTGGCAAGCATACATCAAAGTTCCAGCTAAGTGCAAGTGAGTTTATTCACAGCCAGCCAGTAAAAGAGTTGGCCAAAAATTTTCTGAAACATGAGAAACTCAGATGATGACAAGTTGAAAAGTCATTGCCATTTAGGTTGCAAGGGTGGGATCCTCTATAATAAAATAATAATATAATAATATCAATTTCTACCTCTTATCTATGCTTTTCATACCCAGCTGTCTGTGTCCATACCTAGCTTTCTGTGTTCCATACCTATCTGTCTGCGTTCCATACCCAGCACTCTGCGTTCCATACTTAGCAGTCTGTATTCCAAAACTCAACTGAACTTGAGAAGGTGGTCCAAAGTCGTCAAACTTATTAGCTCCTTGTGACAGCGTTCAACGACTTTGTTCTTTAATGCAGCTTTGCGTGGCTCAAAATGGTACTTACCATACTGAGCGATCTAGCATAACAAAAGAGTCTCCCTTTTCAAAGTGCCACTCATCAATGTAACTGCCAGCCGGACTAACTACTTTCCCTTAAGCCACCAACCAATTCTTGGTGATTTCCTTAAACTGTGTTAGCTTTTTAATGACGACAACAGTCTTGACTTTCAGAGTTCCACGCCCCAGGATCTGGAAAGGAAGTAGAGGCAAGCGGCAGACCTACCCAGAGGTCTACATTCACTTCCACACTACAGGACGTATCATCATCAGATACCACTATCCTGATACTCCCCTGAGTAAAGACAGAAGCAATGGCAAGTCGAATCAGAGCATGCTTACTCAGACTCTGAGACGCATGATTTTAATCAAGTGTGTTGAACACTTGAAGCGATCTTCTATTGTCTTTGACACAGTCAAAAACCAATATGAAAAGATCAGTTAATTCGACAAACGCCAGCATATATCTAACGATAACAGACCCACCATCGGTGGTTCCGGATGGACATCTCGCCCATCATGCCGACCTTCGACATCACCAAAAAGCGAACCCAGCTTCAGAAACCACCCGAACAGGCAGTGACCGCAGGATTTCATCATCCGACTGGTGTCTCTCATCAATCACCAGCAACTTCGTCCAGGCACGACGGGTCAATCCCCCGCCTTTTGAGACCTCTATTGCATGG